>JAVQJF010125002.1:0-17027 GCA_036023855.1 Gadopsis marmoratus | reverse complement strand
GATGCCAGAGGCACAGTGACAGCTGGGAGGCAGGAGACTCCGAGAGCAAGATCAGAGGGTTCAAGTTTCTGCCCGCCACAGACACGCTGTCACTCTCTCAGCTCCTGCCCCTGCTGCTTTCACACACACACACACACACACACACACACACACTTGCAGACAGAAGTGCAGACAGAAGTGCAGCTAAAGACAAACACAACTATGTACATAAACATACAGTTATACACACACACAAACATCTGCACTTACAAATGGAAACACACAGGGCATGGACATGAGCATAACCGCACAGCTACTGCGCACACACACACACACACACGCACACACGCACACACGCACACACACGCAAACCATGTACAATACTGTACAGCCAACAGGCAGACACACACGAGCACACTAACAACAAACTACATGTAAACATACAGCCAAATGTTCACGTGGGGCAAGACTAACTTCACCACAAACTTTCCCAGAAGCACCTGCCCTGACTTGGCACCCTTCATCCCAGCACCAGAGGTCTTCTGAGGCTGCTGCATGGGTTGCAACATCGAGTTTCTATTCCCAGGTGATGATGTAAGTGTTGAGGGAAGAGTGAAAATAATCTTTTTTCAATTTACATAATGTGTTGACTTTGGAACTGATAGCATTCTGCTGGAAGGAACGCAGGGCCTTTTCAGTGGCAGCTCTCTCGCTCAACACGTTTTAGTGATTAATGCACTCAAACCGACTTGAAACATCTGTCCTACTTTCTCATCTATCTGTCTTTTGGTGCTGCACTTGGCTTACCCACCCACCCGTTGGGGTTTCCACGTCTGCTGGGTTGGTTGGCCTTCAAAGCCAGACCAGGTAATGGCACATTGGTTTTTGTGATGCTGCCACAAGCTCGCAACTATGAAGAGCTTTTGAAGTTCCTGGCACCACATTACAGCAGTATCTCTCTGCCGTTTAATCATACCTTTCTAGTGGCCTGGAGAGCTCACTTGTAAAGGGAAACAAATTGCATCCTGATAGCATTGGGCAAAGTGATGCCAGGCTGTTTTGTTGCTGCCTGACGTGTGGCCCGGCAACCCTCTCCAGCCCCTGGAGTACTGTGACATCAGTGGCCACAAAGCTCCCGTTTGCACACAAGCAGGGAGCGGGGACAAACAGGGGATCTGTCTGGAAAAGGCTCAGTGACGCTTTCCTAAGTTTCACCTCAAAAACCCGAGTGCTGACTGCTCTCGTATTCCCAGTGCATCTCGCACTCTCGAGGAAAAACATGCAGGAGTGGCGGAGGAAAGCCCGAGCTTGAGTATGAAGGAGAGAGTGAAAGAAAATGAGACAGTAGGGACTCCAGCTAGAAGGGTGAGTGAAGTGAGGGAGAGAGAGAAGGGGGGAATGGTCTTTGTTAATCCCTCCACATCTGGCTTCTATTAGAATGTGGGGGCCGCTAAAATAATGTTTTTCACCCTACAAGTCTTTCTGTGCTATAAATTACTCACCAGCCACTGTGCCTTCCTGACTGAAGCTCTTTCACTGAGCCAGTTTTCGTTTGGTCCCCCCTCCCCGCATCTGTCCTCTCTGCTTTCTCCATTTCAAAACTCCCTCTTAGCGCCGACGCAGTAAAACCAGGCTTTTCTTCCTGTCAGCCTTCCGCACTTCCTGTCAGTACACTGGTTTTTATAACTTGGTCGATCGCACTCATTTGCATATCACCCTCTCCATCCGCACGAGTCTAAACACAGCCGTACTCTGCCATGTTTAGACCCGATTACAGTGCTAAGTCAATAAAGTGCTGTCCCTTGACCATTTAAGAGTGTTCAGATGAACACAAGAAAAAGCAGGTGTAAATCTCTGCCTCAAAGCAGTTTAAACTGCTGCGGTGTCTTGGCATCTGACAAGCCTTCAAACTGGACTTTCTGGTTTCTATTATACTGTATTGTCTTTCTGAACACGGCCTCATGGCCAGATCCGTGGCCCCCTTCATTCTCTCAGCGGTGAGACGGTCAGCAAGGTCAGATCTGTCCGAGGCTCTTCACCACCACGGGTTAAGCAGAGTTCAATGTGCAGAGGTGCGTAAAAGTAGTGGGCTTGCATGTATGTAGCTGGAGACATGAGGTCTAATGGCCGGTGAGAGGGCCGGGTCAGGGCCCGGTGGAGGAGGAGGGAGGGAGGCTGGTGGAAGAGGTGAAGGGCAGCAGCTCAGTGCCTCTTCACCAGTAACACCAATTAGATAAATAAGAGCTGACAGCCTAGAGGATGAAAGGGAGACTGGCTAATGCACAAATTCAAGTGGTAACAATGAACTGGGCGAACTTGATTTTATAGCCATTAAGCACCTGTTTTCAGAAGGCAGCTGGTCCTGCCAGGAGGCTGAGGCTTCCTCAGGTGATCCCGGATACCCGGGTACATCTGCTCTGAAACCAGAGCCATGCAGGCTGAAGCCACCTCCCTCTTTGACAATCTGATCACCAGAGAGATGCTTTCAGAGATCAGTGTAGATCAGAAGTACATTAAGCCTGAAATCCTGCACGTTGTGCTCAGTCTATTTACTTATGGTGTTTAAATCAGTGGACCTTCAGCGAGTGAGGTTCAAGTTACCCGATGACCTGATGAAGTGTCGAGGATTTCTGGTTACTTCTGCGTTTTAATGGTCAAATCTAGACCAGACCTGACATAGCCCTCACCCCTCTCCTCTGCTCCACGACCTCACCCTCTGAAACTGGCACGTCACAGGTATTCATTCAGTGGGCATCGCCAAGGGGAAAACCTCTGTGATAGAAAGGAGGGGGGAAATGGTCGGAGGTATCGTATATCCATTGAGCATGATTTATGTGCTATAATGTGGCAGTGTTTGGCAGAGTCAGCTCAACTTTTGATTGTTTGAAGTCGCCCTGAGAAACACCAGGATCAAATGATATACGGACATATTTCACCGCTGCGTAATCCTAGCTGGTCACGGCCTATCATCTGGATGGAGTGAATGTCATCCCTGTGCGGGTACCCATTGTGTCAACGGGCCCATTGCCACATACTTCGATGTGCCCCATGTCTCATCTGTCTGTCTCTCCATTACTCCATCCCATAATTACCTTCTGCACTTCACTCAGTGAACCCAATCCTTCCTTTGCCTGCATGCCAACTCCTCAGATGTTCAGAGAGAGCCATGTCATTAGCCTGCTGAGATGGGCTGGCCAGAGGACTGACTGTCTGGGCCATTCTTACAGAGCCGTCTGGTTCAGTCCCACAGTCTGCGTGTTGTGTTTTCACAAATAAAATCTAACACTGGTCTCCAAAACAACTCGGGACCTTAAACACCATTTATTATGCATGAGTTACATCTCTGTGGTCTGATTACCTCTTTTTGGAATGCCGCCTGTGTATCCTCAGGCTGTCAGAGTTTATCTCCGCGGAGAGCGAGGACGTCTAGATAAGAGATGAGTAACGCGATAGATAGTGATAGTTTAAGCTCTGAGGTTGCGGATGAGAGTCTGAGAATATCCCAGTTCATCCTGTGAGAGGTAAGGAAAGAAAGGACACAAACAAACTTTCAAAGAGCATTGTAGATGTATGTCAGCCATGCTCAGGATACTAAAACGCACATCATTTTCCTGTCATGATCCATGGGATTATTTGTGAGGAGGTGGGGTGTGTGTGTGTGGGGGGGGGGGGAGGTATGAACAGGGGAGGATATTCCTCTACGCAGGGGCCTAAGATATCAAAGCCAGAAGACTGTGGGGAAGATGGAGAGGGTGGATGCAGCAGGAGGGTTTTGGGGTGGTGGGGGTTGGCTTTTGTTCCAACCCCTCCACCAGGATCCCCTGAAAAGATCACCGAGTAGGCCGATTCGTCGTGGCTCTGAGCTCTTCCCTCTGATTGGTTACGGAGGGCGAGCAGATGTTGGAGCTGCAGCAGGGGGTTCGGATGATTCCTGCTCCTCGCTCTCACACCGCGGGACGGTCTCACAGCACCAGCAGCTCTCACACTCAACCTGCTAAAGTCGGGGCCCACAGGCTCACAACACACACCACTCGCTCGGGCGACTCTGAAAGACAGATGCACACTTAGCACTGTTCACTTCTGCTTCCTTACATCAAAGATGAACATAAATGCTTTCCCCTAAACTATGTTTGCTTCTGAAATGCATTATGGGTGTTAACTGACCGTGTATGAATCCACCTCAAGATCCTATTGACAAACTAAACATCTTGTCATGGGGTCACAGCTTTACTCCTCCTTGAGAATAGATTACAAAATGCACATGGAGCCTCCTGCTCTCGATATGATCTGCATTCATTTGTTTCTAACTGATTGACATCCATATTATTTATAGTAACTTCTATATGCACCTTTTTGTGTGTATCCTAGCACTGAAGCTACATGTACTAATAATAAAAATGACTATTTGCTCCCACAAAAGTCAAGGATTTCCTCCATTGGGTGCCGATCGTGTGCAGGGCAAGTCACTGCTGACGAGCGTAAGTCTCACCACAAATGTAACTATTTCCATAGAAATTAGAAACGTTTTCATCAACAAAAGTCAAATAAAGAATAACAACATTTCTTACATGTTTCCCCAAAGATTATTTTCAGTACGGTTACAGTCTTTTCCGCCTTGTTCAGGTGCCGCTTGCTTTTTCCCCACTAACAGAGCTAACTGCCCAAGATAAAAGGAAAAAGATGCCTCAAGGCTAATATTCAGACCTAACCCCCCCCAGTTTGAGTGAACTAATTAGTGAGATTAGTGTAGGGATTACTTGTCTGTGTGTCATTTGAGCGATCCTGTTTCCCGTCTCGGTAGCTCTGTAGCTCTTTATCCCTATCTTTAGCTCCTCTGCTACAGCAGATAAGAGTACAGTGCGCTGCGCACATAGCGGTCTTGTGATGCAGAGTCGAACCCACTGAAGCCCCAGCTTGGAGAGGCAATGAGTTCTGCAATTTGGAGCGGAATTGTAATTGCTCTGCTTTGCATCAACAGGCTGATGCTTGCTGAAGGGTCTGGGCCCCATACAAACCCTTTCTGGCAGAGTTAAAGAGGCAGATATGCTATCTGGAAAAATCTGCAGGCTCTGGAGCGCAAAACAGTTCCCATACTGTCCCTCCTCGACTTGGCTAAAGCTGCAGAGTAAATGGCCATTTGGGCTGTCTTCTAGTTTTCCCTTTCTCTTCCTGACATGTGTTTTTATGCACAACAAACACGAATAGATCAAAATGAAGAAAACAAGATGTGCAATGTGCAGAGGAACTTCATTTTGTGATGAAGTGACCTGGAACAAGTCGAGAACAAATCTTAATCACCAGCTGGAGGTTAAATCAGGCCATGTCTAATAAATCTCCACAAGACACTTTTCATTTCTAACTCCTAATTTTTAATAAAGGAACATACAGATTTAGTTCCTGGTTTCGTCTAGCTGGGATCTGCATTAGTTCAGGCAGAGGGTCATAAGTAAGTAAGTGAGCATGCGAGTGTGTGCGTGGTTCACACACAACACAAATCAGAACATTTGGAAAGCCAACTGGGACTATTTAAATGAACATCTCAAGAGATTTATGGGTCAATTTACAGCGTTGCATTTCTTATACAGAAACAAAACAGATGTAAGGCTATCATGATGGCAGAGGTTTTATTAACAATAAGGCCCCGCAAGCTGAAAACCTTTCAGCCTGAGCCTGGACAACTGCCACCAAAAACGAAGAGCAGCAGCGCAGCTTGGCAGGACATTTCTCATGACTCCAGTAGGTGTGTTCATCAGAACCATACAGCAACGTCCCCGAGGCCCCTGGAGCCGGGGCCAATGTGTTTAAGGTTGATTTAAAATTATTCCGTTGGTTTCCAGTGTTATTTCTCTGCATGGACATATTTGCTGATCCACTTACTTGGATCAAAATCTCTTGTGTGTTTCTTCCTCGTCATGTTGCATTTCTTTGATTTTCCTGCCGTTCCGAGCCATGCTGATTGACTTAAAGCAGGAGGCACACACAGGAAGACATTTCTGATTGATTGGAATAATGAACAGTCGAGTTTGTCAACGTTAAAGCCAAAGGGTCAAAGGTGCAATGCTTCTCCAGGAACAGACAGGAGTTGTCTTATCCGCTAACAATCAGCCTGCCGCGGCTCTGTTGCGCGTTCGCTGTCTTTGAAGCTCGGGGCCCCTCGTAGGCATACAGCATGGTGTGACTCCGTCCGAACAGGGTGAGGAGACCTATGAGGGGAGATGTTCTGGTTGTGGTTATCGGTGTGCTATGTTGGCATCTAAGCAGCACAGCATGTTGGAGAGATAACAGGCCTTCAGGAGGGAGAGAGCGGGGGAGCGAGAGTCAGACCATTCACCATTTAATACAACGTGACCAGGCCTCCACCCTGGTTGCAGACAATTGAAGTCCGGGCCAGTAATGCACATCTGTGCCTTATTTTATTGCTGTTCAATTTTGCCTTGGTATGTGCAGAGGGCAACAAACAAAGCACAGTTGCACCTTGTTCCCATATCCCTGACTGAACCCCCCCCCCGTGTGGAGACCCTTTTGGACACACATAGGCATGCATTACAGAGAATGTGAAGGTACAGATCTCATATTGAAGTAGCATTCCAGCGTAGCCCCCACAGGGTAGATGACAGGGTTTTACTTAAAAGAAAAAAGACATGCAGGGGGAGACTTCAAGTCTGAAGAGGATATTAGAAAAATACATTGAAAAAAGTCCCCTCTGGCAACTCCTTTTTTTCACTTTCAGGAACAATTTTGTACCTTTCCTTCAGAGGGAAGAGTGTGTTCAGTTGAGAGGGGGCAGGAGGAAGGGAGGGATACTGGGTTTTTTTTGTGTGTGTAGGTCTGAAGTGCAAAGGACGTAATGAAAACCAACTGGCAAGCCGTCACTATCTATCTATCCTGGTGCTGGAGTGCATTGACATGAAGAGGAAAAACAGGCCCTCTGCTAATCCAGTCAGGCCTGGTCTTCTCTTTTTCTTTCATCCTTCCTTCTCTCTCTCCTTATATTTCATTTTCAAGATAGAAAACAGTTCGCCAACTGAGTTAATGTCTCACAAAACAAGAGAACAACTTACGGGCAGGAAGATGATGATGTGAGTGGATGTAAGCTGATGTGTAGCTGTGCCAAAATTCACTTGTTTTCCTCCAAACATCAAGCGCAAGACCTTGAGTTTTATTTCTAAATGTATCAGTACGAACACAAAACCCCCATAAAGATTTCAGATGTGTTGAGTCTTACATTTTGATTTGAAATATTAAATCTTGGTTATCTACTAGAGAGAGACAGAACATAAAGTGCAAATGAACCAGACGGGGTTTGCAGTTCTGAATCTCTGCGTGTTTGTCATGCAGAGGTGCAGGACTACGTGCAGGACTACGTCCCACCTGGCCGCACGGTGAAAGCAGTCTTTGGTTCGACTCTGAAGGCTGTCCTGCAGTTTGAAGAGAGCTCTTTCACACGTACGCTGCTTCCTAATCCCCACCGTGCCACCCAAAACACCAAGCCCAATATTAGCTTGGCCAGTCCATGTAATGAACATGGGCATGTTTGTCAGATTGCGTGTTTAGCGTTCCTGAGCTCTGAAAGGCGTGTGGACGTTTTTACTCTGATGTAGATTTGATATTTGAAAACGCCATGAGGAAAACCTCACAATCACTTTTGACATAGTTTTTCCCTGTAGTTTGCTGTCTCTTTTGAATAAGGGCACCAATGAATTACTCTTTTCATTACTTCTTGAATATTTGATTAATCATCTAGTCTCTCTTCACCAAAAGCAGTGAAAATTGTTCATCTCAAGCCGAAGCTGACATCTTCAAATTGCTTGCTTTGTCTGACAGTCTAAAGCACAAATATGTTCAACTTGTCAATTAATGAGCTAATCCTCTCAGGACAACTTTAGACAAGACTTTTAAAATATTATCAAAAATGCACGCTTAGTGTGGAGGTCAGCCCCCCCAGAAAGGGAAGAAAAACAAGTGAATTTCACTCATGTGGCTCGGACCTCAGTTTTCATCGTGGCCTTCAGCGGAGCTTTTCATTGCCTGCAAAGACATTTTACAGTGAACATCCTTCTTTGGTATGAATATGAATGTAAGAGGATTTATTTGTCAGGCTGATGAATAGAGAGACTCCATTAGCAAATGTCCATCAAAGTCTACCAAATGCAGCCAAATTTCCATTAAAACAACCAAACCCCTGTGGTTCACGCTGACATTTAAACGCATAAACACTGTACAAACGCTAATGAATCAGACATGAAGTTTGAATCCGTTTGAGCAAAGTTGAAACAGACGAAATTGTGATTATGAATACAGCAGACAAGGTATTATCCTGCAGCCAAAGGAAGCAGTGCGGTGCCTATTGTTGGTCATTTATGACCGCTGCTCTGTAGTTAAACATTTGTTAACTCTCCATCTACCCTTTTCCTAATCATCAGTCATTAGTAAAGTCCAACAGGCCTCTCATTAACCAGCCCAGGCTGACAGGTAGAGAGCCTTTCATTCTCTCCACATTTATTATTGCCTACTTTAATGAGCACTTAGGACCATCACCTCCACTCTGTGATTTATAGCATTTGCAGCAGAGATCAGAGGCTCGAGCCCGTTGCGCGCTTGTGAATCCAGCAGCCTTTCCTGACACCCCAGGCCGGGCCGGGGCACTGGGGCGACACAGCTGGGCTCAACATGCCGAAAGGTGTGAACTCCCCTTGCTTAATGAGCTGATCGGAGAGGCGGATTACACAGGGGGTCAGGAGTGATGGGACCAGGGCCGCAGAGCCTGGTCTTAATATCCTATGATCCGTGATTAAAACAGGAGAGATTAACTCCCATCGATGTGCAGTTCCGGAGAATTCCTCAAAAGCAAAATGCTCATTCTGGGACAAATTGACAAGTAACCTGTGTGTGCCCAAAAACAATACAAAGACAATGAGAATGACCTATGCAGGATATGTATATATATATATATATATATATATATATATCAGATGGTATTGTTGTTGTTGGGACAACAACTGTTAATGGATTGGTTCATGAAAGCTCAGTCATTATCCTCTCACCTTCATATCCAGAAACCATAATTTCTCTAAAAAAAACACATGCAGCATAATTAATGTCCTCTGCAGCCAAGCGATCGCACTGTGGGTCTAAAAGACTAGTAATTATTTCATTATCTCCTAAATGTTCCTGACTCGACAGCTCTCTGATTACAAGCAGGCCATACAGTAGCAAGCAAGTCTTTCATTAAGAGTAAATATTTCTGTGCAGCCACAGCATAATCAGTAAGTACAGTGGAGTTATTGCAGTTGTGTAAATGTTTGCATTATGCAGCACAAGCTGCATGGAGCGATCGAATACACAATGCAAGTTTTTGATTTGATTTTATAAAAGTGTAAATGGATGTTGTCGTTGTCTTTAATAGTTGTGAGGAGGGCAGAGTTGAATCTATGAGGGATGATTCGGGTGTTTGGGCGAGTGACTCTCGGTGGAGTTTCAATATACAAATAATAAGACATAGAACATATCTGTTTTGTGAGGGACTCCACGTCTGTGGACATATTTAAAAGAAACCACTTTTTAGCTTTTACTTCAGCTGCCTTATCATTTGCTGCCCAGTTTTAAAGTCTTAGTGACTGGTTTTTATACTAGTTCTTTCCCTTTCCCTTACTATTTTTAACATTTTGTTGTTTTATTGTTGTGATTGTTAGTCTTCCAAAATGCGTTAGCCACGCTCCTCTGCTGCCCTGTGAGCACATCTACCCCTGAACACCTGGGGTGAGATCAGTCATTGTCAGACTCAAGGGGCTGGAAGGACACTACACCTGTATCAGCGTCAGTTGGCCACTGATTCCCTCTCCTCTTGACCTCAAACAGTCCAGTATCATAGAGGTGAACCTGAGCTGCCTGATTGTTCCCTGTTGTGCCATCAATCCACCCTGAGAGCCGGAGAGTTCGCCCGCCCGCCTCTCTCTTTCAACTCATTTCTCCCGGCTGCTCAGTTTCCCTTCATAGCCGACACTCACAGCAAAACAAAATATCTCATCTTCTTTCTCAACATGTCTGATTCTGTCTATAAGTCTCCACACACCTTCTCCTCGTGCAATTTTGTTTTGTTTGCCACGCACAAGTTTACTGCCTGCTTGCTTTTGATGTGGAAGGCTTGGAGGCCCAGCATGATACTGTATATAGTTGGTTTCACGGGTGTGTTGAGCAATATTAATGATGTTAACAGCCTCAGGAAAAAGAATAACTTAGTTTGGGTTGCCAATAAATTTAAGAGTGATAGCAAGTTCCAAAGCTCCAGTTTGAAGTGGGGCGACCTTTGTGTTCACCACAATAATTCAAAGGAAATCAGATTTGACATGTTCTCCAACATTGTTTGAGACGTGAGTCCAGAGAGCCTCAGAACAGGAAATAAACCCATCACATATCATCAAATCACATCATTTAACCCTGTTGACCCCTTGCAGGGTGTGTCAGTCAATTTATGTGACTTTACTCCAATTTCAAAGCTGTTAACTGGCTAGTCTGCACAGATTGCAGCACTGAAATAAACCTGCAATCTTTCAAGCGTGGACACACCAAATTTTGTCTCTCCATTTCACTGCACTCCATTTCATTTTCAGTAACTCTGCAGTGACCGCAGTCCATCAGGGCACAGCGGCAGAACAAGAGAGGAAGTCCAGCGAACGCATGCTGTGCTGGGACATTAACTGTGGGAGCACACAGGCCATGAAATATACGTCTCTTTAGAGACAGCGTTTTATTCCTCTTTAACAGGGCTGTAAAGTGCCTTTCAGTGCCTTGATTAGGAGACCACAGGCACAGTGACACCAGCTCCATCAGTCCTAATACACCGACTTTCACCTTCCAACGTCCGTCCACGAAACGGGATACAGGAAGCAGATATGAATTCCACCTTAGGGTCGAGGGTACTTTTGTCCAGCAAGCCTAATTTGAAACAGGAGCCTTTTCAGACAGCTCTATCTGGCTCCCACTCGTACTGTCTTCAGTTGTCCCCGGGGAGCTGCGATTTATGGGGCAGAGAGGGGAGTGTAGCCTGCAGGATGGAGCAGATTGTTCACGGATCTACCGTGTCTCTCTGGCATGAGGGGGAGAAAAAGGAGGAGACGGGCAGAGCTGGGTGAGATAGCATGACTTACAGAAGTGGAAAAAAAAAAAGATTATGAAGACATCAGTGTCTTTACATCGCATCTGCCCATGGTTTCCCCACAGCCCATCCTGTTCTGGGGGAAAGTGTCTCCTCTGGGGTTTGGTTGAACCCAACAAATCTCTTGTGTCGTGTAACTGATTAGATAACGGTCGTCATTGTGCTGTGGTTGGAGAGACAAAACATGCAGCTACGGCTACATATGAAAACAAACACTCATGACATGTACAGTCTATCAGCACACAGAAACACGCACACACGCTTTCTTTGTTTACTCTTGGTACATTTTCCTGCGGCTCCGCTGTGATTATCTGGCGATATCCTGCGGTGATCGTGCGCCCGGCCCCTGGTGAGGGCTGCGAGGCTCCACATCTGAAAAAGCGGAAGAGAGATAGATGGCATCCTCCTGGATGGTGTGTTTGACCAGCGCGACGCACAAACAAAAAAAGATACTTCCCGAGATGAGGCCGCTGTCTGCGTTGGGAGAGACAGGCAAAAGCATGAATGATAAATGAATAGAAAAAAAGATGAAGGCAGCGCTCGCTCTATCACACCCTGACATCCTGTCCTTGGCCTCAGTTCTGTTTGTCAAACTCTAATCTCTGCATCCTCGCTCAAATCCCTCAAAGCAAGCAAGCGTGGCGGCATGGTGAAATATCCTCCAGAGGATCGTACTGTAACACTCTGCTGATACCAAGGCGCTCTGTTTGTGGATTATTTTAGCACCCGTGGCAATGTCCATAACTTCAAAAGGCCATAATGAGATAAGTTTAAACATCCAAACATTTTGGGCATGCGCTCTCCTCGAGGTTGACAAATGTCCTCTGCAAGAGCTGCGTTCAGGAATGCATGCTGACAGCTTCATGGCCTTGTCTAAAACAGAGCCGGCATGATGGATGGTGTCCTTCTTGTCAATGCCAGCTGGGAGATGTTTGTGTATTTGCGTATTGACATCTACCGTATATCTATACGTATATTTGTGTGTGCGCGTGTGTTTGTGTAGATGCAGGGAGATTCCTTTACTTTACCCCTCCGTCCTTGCCACTGACCTTTTCTCAGCAGATTTCTGATGCATTCCCAAGAGCTGAGCTCACCCACAGATTTACGCTGCAAATGTCTTTTGTCTGCGTAGCGTACCAGTGTGAATAATTTGTCTCACGAAGACTCTATAAAGTTTAAACTGTGTTTTGAGCCACTAATATGGCTGACTGAATGAATACTTTTAATATGCTTTTTCTCCTTGCTCTTAAGAATGTTTCTTTTTCTATCCTCAAGAGCACCTTAAAGAAGGGTTTCGCCTTTTTGCAATGGTATCTAAATACAATATTCAAATGTCCATATGCACAGGGTTGAAAGGGTTATTATTTGCTGTAATTGTTCCCCTCTGAATGATGTCCCACTCAGATCGCAATGGTGCCCTGAATCCTTGCACCACACGAGCAGCTCGGAAGAGAGCTCAATGAAAAGTCAGTGCAGAAGTTACTTGGCAGAGAAAGAAACATGCTGAATGTGGAATTCAGGCTTGGTTTGTGTGTGTGGAGGTTCTATGACCAGATGGGGTGCAAGTGAAAGAGAGTGTGGTGACCTGTAACAGCTCCAAGACTCCAGTCTGGGGCTTTAACATCCAAATGCCGTGGTCCTGGATTGAACCCACAGCAGACCTCACTGCACTATAGACAAGGCAGCCCCAATGGGAAACTGATTGTTTATTTAACTACTGTTTTCTGGAATACCTAGTGACAGGAAGTCCTTAAAACAGCAGCAGTTACTATTTATATAGTCCATTTTTGGAGTAAACACACTGGCTCGCCCCTCCTCCCTCCAGCAGACACCCTGCCGTTGAGGAATGCACCCATTCACAAGATGGTAGCCATCTTGGAAGCTTGCCTCTCACTTCCTGTTTCCATGGCTACGCTCCAGTGCCACGGGAGATGATAAGCACTAACAGTCTCGGGTCCTAATCCTCTTCAATCTAGCTCATTTTCCACATCAGTTCATGCCATTCAGAATGAGCTGCAAAAGCCAGTTAGCCGTAACAAGCGTCACATTTATACGCATGTAATCCGTACATTCACAGGCAGAAGCATGTGGACACAAAGGAAAATGCAGATACATTTGTTTAATTTCATTTTCTGAAACATTCAACCAAAAGCTGCATTGGTTCGTATGCAGACTGCCCGTCTGTGGTTATATGGGACATGTATGCATGAGTCTGGTATATGTTTGTAGGGCAGCTGTATCCTGATCTGCTCCTCCAGCACTGCACCACAAATCACAAGGTCACCACGAGTCTGTGGGACCAGAGGAAACATCAGTGTTAAACAGGAATTATATTTCACTTCAGCCTCTTCCTGCTCCACTACTCCCCAGATACCCACTACAACCAACTCCTGAATGCTTTATCGTGACAGCTTCATGTCAGTGCTGATTCTCTTGTTGGGGATGAGACCGGAACGACGCGTCTGCATAATTTGGGAACCCACTATAAATCGGAGCTCGGTGAAGTCATATGGTGCGTGGGGTGCATGCTATCAGAACAGTTTTCAAGGCTTCACGTCACGAGTACTGTTCACAAAATGGACTGTTAATACACAGTATTTTGTTACACTACTCAAGAAATAATGTATTTGGATTACAGATACTCTTCTAGCAACATAAGTGGCGGCAGGTGGCAGACACAGGTAGCAGAAGTGTAAAGAAAATGTTATTTTGTAGTTATAGCCACAGCCGCAGATAACTAGGTATTCTTGAAGGAAAATTATACTTTTTGTTGTGCATCAGTAAAATGCATCAGTATTGTATTTAATCTCTGTGTTGCAATTGTTAATTGGATATATCCATTTTTAAAATATAATTTAGCTTTGAATCCTCTCAGCTGGAACATGTGAGACTATTCCACAATGTTATCATTTATATATCATATTGTATTATTATTATTATTATTATTATATATTATCTCAGCTGTTTTTTGTGTGGATCAAAGCAGTGCCACTTGTCTCTCTAAAAATATTAGGAAAATCAAATCAGAGCTGCAGGTCCTACTTTTATTTCTTTTAATATTAACCTACCATAATATTTCTGAACTTTGCAGTTTGCCTCTTTCTATCTTTAGCACCTTTCCTCCTTAAATATGACAAAGGAACACGTGATTGCCCGTTTTGTTACTTGTTTGGTCATTAGTAACTGCAAAAACCTTGTTTTAAACTCCTTCAAGTTTGACAAACTCCTCCAGAGGCTTGATGTCAGACGTGAGCTTTAAAGATGGTCAGAGGACGTCCAGGGTTACTGCAGTGTCAGGAGGGACACTCAGGATCGTTCTACATGGTAAAGCCCATAGAGACGTGTGAATAAGTGAGATGTTACAGACTGACGAAATTCCCAGAGAGCCTACGATGGATAATGTGATCCCACCGCAGTGATGCAGAAACCAGATGGAATGGGGTGCCTTCAGATTTCTCTTTCTTCTACACACACACCTGTCTAAGTCACGAGATATACAGCTCTCCAATGGGAAATCCATTTAGTCTATGTTGTAAAATATTGTGATTTTTCTCACTCTCGTATATATTTCTTCGCCCCCACACAAAGTTTTCCTTGTCTTATAAAAACTTACAAAAAGTCCCAAATATATATGTCTTTGTCTGAGCTCCTTGGGGGACAAAAAAAATCATACATTTTTGTACTTGCCATGCCAAGATACTCTGGAAAAATAAAGGTTATTATGGCATTTTAACCTCTAAAAATCTTCGCATAAGTGAATTAAGTCAAATTATGTGTCACAATCAAGCTTTGGTATTTTGTCCTGCTGACGAATCCACAAACCCTGACCGGCTCAAACAGAGGGATGGTCCTCCTGTTATCTGAAAGTGCCTTTTAATAGCAGTGGGAGTCAGGCGTCCCTCAGGCCCCTGCTGACACAGTCAACACAACGCCGGGGCTGCTTTGCAGGTCATAAACACTCTGTTGACAGTGGTCGCAGGCTTATTATCCTCAGAGCAAAGGACAGCAAACTGAAAGTGCCAACTCCAAACAATCCCAGCCTGCAGATTTAGAACACAAAGCCCTTGCTTGCAGGTCGACTGCCATTTCCCCTCATTTAAGCGCAATCGAGCGTTACACGGGGGTAGTCCACATTGTCATGTATATAGTGTAAACCGCCGTTGTTGTTGCACCAGCTGGTTAATCTTGCGTTGGCTAAATGTGTTGTAATCTATTGATATACTGATCCGGGCCTGATAGGACTAAGAAAACAAGCTTCATATCAGTTAAATGTAGACCAGAGGTCACTGCTGCTTTGTGCGCCTGGTGTTGTTACTGCTGCTCTCAGTGAGCAGCTTGCTGGAGCTGCTGTGGCTCCGCAGTGCGGAGCTGGCGGCTCCGCACAGATAAGTGAGTATATACCGCAGGGGGCCAGAGACAGCCGAGCCCTCAGTGGATGAGAAGTGTCTGTGCTGTCAGTTCTGGCTCCCAGCGTGGCCTCCCGTCCTCGGTCGCCCCTCCCATCCCCACTGAGAGCCCCCATCCCCCGGGCCCTTTGTGTGTGGACCCTGCACCCTGTGGACTCGCCGCTCTCTGGCCTTTCACATGCGACTGTGTCCAATCACCCTGCTTACCCCCCTCTGAACCCAGAGCCTCCGTCTCCATCGCCCACCAGCTCCTGACCCTGAGAGAGAGAGAGAGAGAGAGAGAGGTGGCTATCAATGCGATGAAGAAAATGAATCGCTTGTATTCAAGGCGACGATGGAAGAAGTGGGCTGTACCGTCCAATGAGGTTTACATTAAAATGTGTTTAGAAGCTGTATCTTGTTATTGTTATTAATGGTTGATACGCAGTTTATTAACACTTTATAAAGCAGTAAGAAGACATTAAGTAAGACAACATAACTAACGTCAGGAGGAAGAGGTTGAACTGTCCATTGCAGGGGTCTTTTCTGTGTGATGAAGACTAAAGATGGAGATTTGCTACACCCTCTAAAATCCAAATGTTGAAAGTACTAATGCCCTATTACTGATCTGCAATCAATAATAAAGGGTTTATTAAATTGGTAAAACCCTTTGAAGAGAAAATGAACGCTTCACAACAGAAAATGGTCGCCTTCAGAGAAAAACAAAGACGACGAAACGACAGCGGATCTGTCCAACTCCTGTGAGCAAAAACAGAGTTGAGGCATCCGACTTCATCAGTCCCATCTCCACCACCTCCCCCGTGTTGGTTTTGCTCTCCTCCTGTGTCAGGGGTTTGCTGGTTTGTTGGCTTTGGCACTGAACGCCTGCAGGCCCACACTGGGCCGACCCAGCCTCGGGAGCATTGGATCACACCTTCCCCATCGGAGTCAGCTGTCAGCTGGTGAGCTGCACCTGCTGCCTGAAGCAGGGTGGGCCCGCCGCCGCCGCCGCCGCCCGGCCAACGCTAGAGCACATAATTACTGCCTCAAAGATGATCACACTGTTTACTCATGCCCATACGCACAACAGATGACTGTTTCACACTGGCTGCTGCCTCTTGCCCGCCTCTCGGTGAAGGCGTTTCACCCTGCGATGAGGAAATAGCTGCAGCCAACCAACATTCAGCCCATCCAACCAAATTACCACGTGGCTATTAGCTGTTCAAACATCCCACTCCCACATAACTTTATTTCAATTCAATGGGCCCAGTGAGAGCTGGTTTAATCTACAAGGAACAGTGTACGCCGCTGGGGGGGGGGAAAAAGAAGCCTTCATGGCTTCGAGACAGTGTTGGGATTGAGGTTTGTTTGAGTAGTAGATGTTCTGTGATGATCGACAATGTAAGCGTGTGTTTGCTAATAAAGGCCTTCCAGCAAACACACGGTAACAGTAGCAGGAATCAAACCAACCTGGTCAGCATGAAGCTATGGTATACACTTTCACTGAA
>JAVQJF010124994.1:0-22175 GCA_036023855.1 Gadopsis marmoratus | reverse complement strand
GTGTGTGTGTGTGTGTGTGTGTGTGTGTGTGTGTGTGTGTGTGTGTGTGTGTGTGTGTGTGTGTGTGTGTGTGTGTGTGTGTGTGTGTGTGTGTCGGTGCTGGTGACAAGCTCTGTCATTAACCTTGACGTCTGCCAACACACCCCACCTCCCCACACAGACATCTGTCTACTTGTCTGGTGTTTCACACACCTTTAGATATCTGCCGCTCTTGGCCTCGGCCCTGAGACAAACGCATTACAGACATTTCCTTTGAAACTCGTGTTTAAGTCGAATCTGTTGTGTATTTTGTCCTCAAAGATCTTTAAAGAAGCATGATTTGTCTGCATAACCGGAAGGGATTTGTTAAGCCAAAAAGCTGTCCTGTTCACATTTCATTCGACAGTGTAAAATTATTTTGTTTGTACACAAAACACACACACACACATCTCACTCATATGTCATACAAGCCACGGTCGAATTAATTGGGGGACTTGTACATGAGTTACCTTATTCATCATGTTTGGAAGTGACTCTTTTGCCATAATGATACTACTTGAATTTAAAATTTGAGTTATATGTTTAATTAGCCTGATATTTCCTTGACTAGTGATACATTAAGTTGATATATTAAGAAGAGTTTGGAAAACACATGAGAAGCAGAGATGTATTTATCTTTAGAGGCACATCTCTCTGACCGTGCTAGCAGTTCAAGGTGTCAGTGGGACACGCAGTGATACAGAGAATTGAAGAGCTCTGCCATTATTGCAATTAGAGAGTTAGAATTATTACCTGCAAGCTTTTGTCAGAACAATTAGGTGCCACAGTCTAATAGGGCCATGTTGAGTCTTACTGTCTGATGTGCTTCTCCGAGTCGTATTTTATTATTTCACTATTTAAAAAAAAAATTGTCAACAAAGAAGATTGGAGTGATGTCATCTCTGATGCCACAATCAGTTGGTGTAATGCAGCTTTAATCCGTTTAATCATGTTTCAAGCAGATGTGGTATGAGAGGGAGCAGAACACACAGCAAAGGGAGAGAACTGGACAAATGCCCTGCTATGGACTAAAATCACACTGCAGTGTGTGTGTGTGTGTGTGTGTGTGTGTGTGTGTGTGTGGCAGGAGGATGGATGATAAATGCCTGCCAGTATGGACATGTGTCTGTCAGTTTAACCTCTCTGTTTGTCAAACTGTGAGTGTATGTGTTCATAAGCCTGCGTGTGCTTGCTAACACGTGTAAGCGTTTGTGTGTGACTGATGTGAATAAAGCCCTTGGTGGATGTGTGTCTGTGTCAGGTTAAACAGGTTTATGTGTTTGTGTGTGCGCGTGTATGCGAGTATGCATGTTTGATGTGGCCATCAGCTGATCAGGGAGACGGATGGTGTCAGACCAGGCGCTGATAATCCAATCAGGAGCCTGCAGCGATGTGATAGGCCAAGAAGCAGGAAGTGTGATCTGATTAAAAAGGGACATTATGGCCCTGTGCAGAGTGCCCAGTGCCTGGAGGTTGACAGGTGTGCGCGCGCGCCCACACCATGCACAAACACAGACAGGGTTGCTACTAAGAATTATTGGAAACACGGGGGTGTTTAGAAAGACTGACATCAACAGATTGGTGTGTGTGTGTGTGTGTGTGTGCAGCGACCTCTGCTCATTTGCAATGTCATTCCAGTCAAAGAAAGAGATTGCGAAGGAGGAATAGATGGAGGAATCAAAAGGGAAGTAGTATGGAGGAGTTCTTCTCCGCCTCTCACTGCACCGTCGCCACTCATTACATGAAAGGAGTGAAAACGGAGCAACAACAACTGGTCTATACATAGTTACTAAATGTTCCAACTCACTCACCACACAGACACACTCGACTCGATGGCATAGACAGATACGGAATACTTGACAGAAAGAAACTTTTGAAACATCACAATTTGTGTGCGAGTTGTTCAAGGTCACCCGGAAACAAACACGCAGTTAGGTACACTTCCATTAGCTGGACAGAAGACGGTTAACAATAGAAACTTCTACTCTCCCTACTCCACTTAAGGGTGTGTTTTTGTGTGTGTGTGTGTGTGTTTGTGTGTGTGTGTGTGTGTGTGTGTATATGTGTGTATGTTACCTTCTTGGTGAGGTTGTGGTCCTGGTCGTGGGGCATGCGGGTGGAGACGTGGTAGATGACCTCGGTAGTCGAGGTTGCATAGTAAGGCGTAGTCTGGCCTGTACTGCGATTCCTCTGGAGACCTCCCATGAAGCCACAGTGAGTAGTGAGATCCACCTAAGGGACACACATGCAGGACACATTCAAAATATGAACTCCCTTTCCAGCCTTTAACTGCCTTAAAGCCTGGATTAAAAAATACTAGCTTCCGTTTCCTCTGAACTCCTTAACCAGCAAATCAAGATGAATGTTGACATATTAAAAAGAAACAAATGTTGTTTAACCATTCAGTTAAAACTGCTTAGAGGAACATTTTGTGACCTTAACAACAGCAAGTCAGTTTGCGTATGTTAATACATTCTTGCTGGAGAACTCCTCTGCACAAAGATCTTTATTTCAAGCCACACAAAAAAAAGCTGTATTTCAAACATCAGTCTGCTGAGACATCAAGACACAGGTTTTTAGTTTAACCACTGGACCTACAGAGCATATCAGTTGAGCCATCATTGATACAATGATTTAATTATTAGATGCAGATCAGATTAGATACATTCTTGAATTTCACGTATCAAAGAAACAATGTAAAGGTAAATGTAAAATGTTAATGTATGAAGAAGACAAACCATGTCAGAACATTTAAGATGATTTGAATAAATGTGGTCTCACCTCCCAGCCCAGACCAGAGACAAAGTCTTCATAAGCTTGGCTCCCCGCTGTGTTGGTTAGTATGGAGTGTTTGTCCTCTTGGCCCTCAGCCACATAAAACACTGCTATTTTATGAGTCTCGCGGCTGGAAGAGAATGAAAGAAACCAATAATGACCAACATGACAACTACTGAAAAAAAAAAGCAATGTCTACAAGTTTATTACTTTACTAAGGTTTTACCCAAGTAGAAGGTTTGACTCATTATGGCGCCGTGATATCAGCAACCTTGCATACAGCAGTTGTCAATTGGCAAATTAAAAATTAAAAATTCATCAGTTTTTTCACTAAATTTCCTGTTTTCATTGTGAACCTTTCGACATTTGCTGTCCTCGCTCATCTTTGCCAAGAGACAATTCCAGTCGCAGGAGCCCCTAGCAGGCACATGGGAGAAGTTTGCCCTCCCACTTCTCCCACGTGCAGGTCAGTTGTACGTTAATTATTCACAAAAATCAAGTGTCAGCACTTTTTTATTATTGAACATTTACTAATCGGTAGAAACAAATTATTTGGGTGAAATGAGGCATAACAGAACTGCTGCTGACTCTCAGAACACTACAGTATATATGTCAGAGTTTTTAACTGCATTTAAAAATCAATATTTAAAGAACCTTTAATGTCATATGATTTAGATCATTGAAGATGAGAGACTAAAATAAAATAAAAAACTGAAAAAGTAGAGAGAATTAAAACTAGTAACTAACTAAAGAACAAAAGGTGCTCGTCTTTCATATTTTCTCACCACTGCCGTGAGTCCAGGTTCTTCAGCTCTCTCAGTAACTTCTCATTTTTCCTCAACAAATGAAAGTTACTCCTGTAAAAAACACAGACACATGCACAGGTTAGGAATTATTGGTCAAAGTGATGGTTAAACCAGCCCCTCGTTATCTTGCTTATACCGGCTTCTTCCTGTAATGGGCTGGTTGCTTGTTTTTGTCACTGTTTCCTAGCAAAAAAACAACAACAAAAAAAACAATCCCATGCTGGCAGGACTTCTGGTGAATAAGACCAAAAAATCTCAAGAACACAAACAAGATTTTATTCATAGCCACATAAACAGAGGCGATGTTCAAGGTTTAAAGACATATTCCTTATGAACACTAATTTAAGTAGCTTTGTGAGTAAACTCGTTAAAGCTTTATATTTAGATCTTTGTAATAAGTGCATATTAATAGGCAATAAGCCCCGTAAGATGCTATAAGATTAAGTGTTAATATCATAAACACATTTATTGTTTGATTATAAGACATTTATAAGGCCGCTTTATACGGCCAATTTATAGGCTGCTTAAAAATGTTAATAAAAGCCTTTTGAGTTTCTTATAATTGTTTATAATATAATTACAAACTCATTTATTTAGCCTTACTAAGCTTTATTTGCAGCTACTGGATCTAAAGCGTGCCTTAATGCCTTATTACGGTTGATAAATGCTTCATTATTTGACTATGTTCGAACATTAGAATCAGAATAATTCACCAAACAACTTCACATTAGTAAAATACAAGGTTTGATAAGAAGTGAACCTCCAGCATGATAAATGTAAAATCTGCCAACAAACATACTCCTTATAGCAATGCTGCATCTGAGTCATCATCATCATCATCAGGTTGTCATCGTCAAACTGTCTTTGAGAAAGAAACATATACTTGACTTGTTGATCTGAATGTAACTGTAAATGTAACTGACTGTAAACAACTCCTTAACGTAGGTAGCTGTTCTAATGCCTGCAAATAAAAATTAATAAAAAATGATTTATGTAAACTGCTTTGAAAAGACCACCATTAGTCACATGCCATTTCCACCTTTGAAAAGAGATGGAACAACGTTAAAAAAGGAAGAATACGGAGGGTTTAGAGATCTGCAAGACTCCAGCAATGACTGCATGAAGAACATGCAGGAACTATGTCACCAAATAACCAAATGTTATGGAAGCTTTTTTCTTTTTTTGATTTGTTTTTATGTTCGACCATCGGACAAGCACTTCTATTTGTACACTGGCGCCTCAACTCTAGCTTTACAAATAGATTTGTTTTTATTACTGTGCAATAAATGAGCAACAATATCTCCTGCTGACCACAGCTAGTATCATCACCACTTCAAGGCTCCAAATAGAAAAAAGGACAAAACCCTATTGTTTCATCAAAACAAAAACCCTTTATACCGACTAACAAGTCTAGAGGGCTTTCAAAATGTCCCAGCCACCAACCTCTGCGGCGCTGATATAAAACCAAGACTTGAGCAGTGAGGCTTGGAGTGGACTGATAATGACATGTCATTCTTTTCACTCTTAGAGAGAGAGAGAGAGAGAGAAAAAAAAAAGAGTGAAAGAGCGGGAGATAAAGAGAGAGAGAGAGAGACAGCAATTTGCTCTTTATTAAACTGATACTTCGTAATGGCCTCATTCTCTGCTCTCAAAGACTCCATTTACACCCTGGATTATAGGGAAAAGCATAAAAGGACACGCACACGCACGGGTTACTGTAAGTATCTTAGTGTCTGTAATGTCCCATATGAATACCTGGAGAGACATAAGGGGACAATAACAGACGATAAGACAATCTCTTCCTATCTTTCTTTCCCATGAGTCTCCCCCCCAACATCCACATTTCTTTAGCTCCATCCCCCCCATTCTCTTCCAAATCTGCTCACTTATTTTGGCTCCATTTATTATTTTTTTGTTTTTTATTATTCTCACTCTACAGCTCTGCCTTATTCATCCTGTTTTCTGATTTGCCACTTTTCCCGCCATCATTCTCTTCTTCAACTACTGCCTTTTATTCTAACGCCAAATGGGTTGAGTTTGATCAATAGAGTACTATACTCATTATCACACTCTCTTCCACACACACACACACAGGCGCGCGCAGTGTGTTAAGAAGCCTATTGTGCAGGCAGAATGCAGACGGTGTAATTCCCTGGATAAAGTATAAAGAGCGATGAGTGTCCATTAGCTGGCCAGACACATTTAAAGTGATTCCTTGACATTGTGTATTTTAGCACAGAGTCACTGAGAAGATGAAATCGCAGCCATGTGAAAGGGAAAGTGTGTCTAATTAGCACAAAATACTTTTCTGAATTTGAAATGTTTGTCTCATTTGCATTCAACCGGCATTTGGTTTGTTCTAGGGGAGAAAAACCTGAACAAAAGACTTCCCACACATGCATTACAGCAAGTTGAAAAACAACCTCTTAGTAGAAAACTCCTCTTTCCTATAGATTTTTGTGCGATGTGCAAGTGGTGGAGTCTCTTATACGGTCAATAAATCCCTTCTTTGCAAGTCGATTCTTATCTCACGAAGATAACAAATATAAGACAAAGATCCAGACACCATCGTTTGCCAAAACTACATTTGCAAAAACAAATGTGGTGAATGCATCAGTCTGCTGAGTTGCATTTTACATCACAAATTGCAAACAAAGTCAAGAGGAAGCTACAAAAAGAAGAGACATAACCAAACTGACTGTGTGCATTATATATATACTATTATTGTTTTTAAAAACTTCCACTTGAATACGGTTTCTAGCATACGTATGTCAGTCTCATCTCACCTCTTCTCCCAGTGGTTGAGTCCCAGTATGTTGATCAGTAGTCTGCAGTAGTAGAAGGCTGACTGTGGCGTCTGAGTCTCTGGTTCAGCCTGCTGCACTGCTCTCATGTTCAACCCTTCGCCTCTCTGAAACATGCGTCAGTTTCACTCAAAACGTGTAAGGGGTAAACGTATATACACATATAAATTACACAGAAATCAGCATGGTGTGAGGGCCATGACTGAGTGATGTCAGTTACATTAAATCAAAATATTTTTACGCAAATATGAACAAGTCATGTCAAAGTATGACCCGAATAAAAAAACCAACACCAGAAAGCAGGTTTTTGTGCGATTATTCTCAAATTATGACAACAAAAAAGACATCCTTCTACTGCTGACTCTCAGAAATGTCTGATGAACAAGGCACTATTATTTAGTGGTCCTTAGGCAGAATGATATAAGGTTATATAACAAGAAAAACCTAAAAATGGTGCCATGCTGATTGAAGCGGAAACAGACCAAATCCCAAATATATTTCCTGCAACATTAAAGAAGTTGGTTTAAAATCAGTTTGACTGCAGGACTGAAAATCGCTTGTGATTTTTCTTTTATTTCCTAGCATAGCAAACCTAGCACAGGGTTCACACAGCTTTTTAAGAGTAAAAGTCAAGCACTTTCCAGGTATCTAAACCAAACGTTTCCTTTATCATTACATCTAAATAGTTACTATAAATACCAGGAGACAAAGAAATTTCATGACACGTTTGTTTCATTTCAAACCGTACAAGATTTTTGGTTTCCATGAGTGACTGTGTAGATGATGAAACGCCAGATTATGTTAAAATCAAGCATTTTTCAAGGCGTATATATTCAAATTCAAGGATATTATTAACCTTGAAAACATAACGGTTAAAATTAAGCATTTTTCCGAACTTTCAAGACTTTGTACGAACCCTGCAAAGCAGTATTAGCCAACCTTTACAATGGCTAGTCCTGCACCAGTGATTGGTATTTTGGGCATCCAGTTCATCAGGGCTTGCAGGGAGCTACGGATTCAAAGATTCAAAAAAGGTATAAGTGCTTCTATTCATACGAATAAGGACACACTACGTACATTGAGGACAAACTCTCTTTCAGCGGCGCTCTGCTTCAGAATGGCATTAATCACATCGTTCTCCTGCTTGTCTGAAACACACGCCGGAGGAGGGGCTGGGATGTTGAGCGGCATGCCTAAGGGGACCAATCAGGGGACAAGGTTAGCTGTAGACAATCCGAATTCTTTTGCGTGGGGTAATATTATTCTGGATTTTATGTGGTTTGCTGATTCAGAGGGGTACATAGTGTTCCAATTTAAAAGTCATCTTAAGATATGGTAAAAGATAAAACTATAGGCAGCTTCCTTTCAAACATATTGATATTGGCCTTCAAAGAGACATTGAAACTAATCTGTGTACATTTGAAAAGTATGTGTTTAATCTTTTATATACTATACTGTACTTGAAATACCCATTATGGCAAGTTAGGCGTGTGTGTGTATATGTACCTGCTCTCTGTAGACACTCAGGACTCGAGTATCCCAGGTACTGCAGCATTTCATCCAGCGAATCGTCTCCCTCACTCAGTGAATCCCAGGCTGGCACTGACTCCCGACACACACGCTTAGCCAATGGCAGCGCTAGAAGCTGTTCCAAACCAGACTCCCCTCGATCCCCCTCACCATCAATCATATGCTCTTTCTCCTCCTCCTCCTCCTCTTCCCCCTCCTCCCTTTCCTCTGCTTCTCCACTTCCTCTTCGATCTCCCTTCCCCTCCTCACTGACTTTCTTCACCTCTTCTTCCTCCTCCTCCTCACCCTCTCCCTGAAACCCTTGCCTATCAGCCTCCATATTTCTTCCTGCCTCCTCCGCCTCACTCTCCTCCTGCCCCTCCTCCTCGCCATCTTCACTATTCACTCCCAGGTTCTTCGGGGGACCTCCTGGTGGGGTGCGTAAATGAAGATTTGAGTTGCAAGGTGATTGTGTGTGTGACAGAAATGTGTGTGCTAGGCTGTTTGGGGAACATGGCGGAGGCCCGTAGAGAACAGCAGAATCCCAAGAGTGTTTTCCGGCTACATCTCGGATGATGACACGAACGCAAGCAGGAGCAGAGGACAAGCCGGCTGTCATTCCCCCTCCTGGTACACCAGACTCTGATCGGATCTGGGAAATAGAAGACAAGGGGCAATATAAAAGGAGCCAAACCATAGAGGGCTTTAAAGGCCAGGTCAGACTAAAGATTCATGATGAGACGAGTTGAAACTTGCAATGTCTGCAACATTCTGAAACCTGCCAGTTTATACCAATGCAACTAGACGAGATGGTGTATCATTTCCATAGCGGCTCGCGGCTCACGACTCTCTGTATTTCTCTTTTAACTGCCAGCTTTTCAGGCTTTGTAGCTGGATATAATTTGAAGCGTCTTATAATATGAATGAGGATAGTGAGAGTGAGTTACTTGCTACGGTTGCATTTCTAGTATTGATGAAACGGTGAAAACATAAAAACGAGCGGGTGGAGATGATTGGCTGCTCAAACAGGTGATGTGCCTTACGTTCTAAAACCAGCCACTGGCGACATGACAAGCTGAGTCGCAGGCTACGGCATCAGCCGGCTTGAGTCGAGCTGAGGCAGGCCGGTTCACACCGCTGCAAATTTTCCCTGCAACGATCTAAAATGTTTTCATCTTATAACGAATCGTTGGTCTGATCTGGCCTTATAAGTAAATATAAGTTTAACAGAAATTTAAACTGAATTCTAAAATGAACTGAAAGTCACTGTAATTCCGCCAGGACGCGTGAGATATGTTCTCTGTGTTCTGTACCAGTTGTAGATGGGCTGAATCATTGATGATGATGTCAAATAATGAATTGCAGTAATCAAGGTTAGAGGAAATGTTAGTATTAAGCTAAAAGTACAGCTATGCCATGCTAATGTTTGCATTTTAACATGTTCACAAACGGACATTTTCATCACCAGAGTGGCGAAAAGTAAATAAAAAAAGCTCCATTATTTTTAATAATAATAATATATTTGAGCTCAGTCAGCATCAGTCATGACATGAATGTTGTTGGTGACAAACAGTGGTCATAAACTGGTAGTAGTAATGTAGCGTGATCTCGGCTTCAGTTTAGAATAGCATTATATGTGGTCAGGGCAACTTTCTTTCAGTTGAGCTTACCTGATACACTGAGAGCAGCGTGGAGCCGTTCAGAACCAGAAACTGTAAGTTGGGTGAATGGAAAAGCTCTGGTCCAAGATCTGCACTCTCACAGAACGGGTTGTCTTGGTTTTCACACACCTAAAAAACACAGGCCATAGTGTAAGAATTGAAACCTTTTCTTGGATTTGTATTCTCCTTGGGATAAACAAGTAATTGTCACCATATGCAGTGCATCATACGACAGTGGGGCCATACTTACCAAACACACATAGTAACAGTACCTGACTAGACAGAGTAGCAGGCCCTCCAGACATTGGATAATGGCCTAGATGGTTGACCAAGTGCGTGATAACTGTTCTGGCTGCGATGGAAACCAGGCCATGCTGAATACGGCTACGAACTGCAGAGAGAAGGAAAATACAGACAGAGACATATATGACTAGATGGACACAAGTTAAGAAGAATAGCTCTAGTGTACCATATATAAAAATTTTATAGTTCATTTCTATGTTTCTAGATGCTAATATTTAATGGGCTAAAAGGTATAACTGATTCATTATCCAACATCAGGAATTGTAGTAAAGACTAGGAAGAGGTAGAAACACACATTCAGTTTGTACATAGTTTGCCCCATGCTGAGAAGAAGCCAATGCCATCACACACTGTGCTGCCAGCAGATCCTGGCTAATCAACATCATTACACACACAGTGCGACACACGCACACACTGGCCAACAGCTCCTTACTGATGGAGCTGTGTGTAGAGTACACATACATATGTATTGACCAGGCATTCTCAACGACTCCCTAAACCTCAGGAGACCTCAGAAGGAGGAAGATAAAAAAGACAACTGAACATAGAAGACTGGTGAAAAAGTATAATAAAAAAATATGAGGATAATAATGTTAAAAAGAATAATAGAAGAAAGGGAAGTGAAGACAAGAAGATACAAAAAAAAAAACAGAAAAGAGAAGCATGGTCTATCAGGGAGCTCCAGTCATTAGCCCGGCGGGCCACAGCAGGAGACAATAGACACTCTCACACGCATGCAGACAGGTGCATTCGCACGCACACACCTAACTTTCTCCATCTTTAGCGATTGGCAGTGGTTTGGTGGACGGCTCCGTTTCATTTTGTCCAGGATTTTGTGTGATTGTGTGTGTCTCAGAGCAACACTTGCACGCACATGCATAGAAGAATTATAGACCAGGTATAGATGTGTACCGGGTGCAGTCTTGTATGTGTGTAAAGTATGCGACCTTGAGAAAATTAATAAAGATGTTGTTACAATGACAGGCCTAACAATTATGTCGTGTGTCGGATGGCGATAACTACAATACCTTCAGTGACAGGTTGCAGTTTGCTGGAGCGTTCCGAGTCCGGGCTGTGCAGTGGTTCTGGTTCTCGGAGGCTCTCTAATGGCAGGAATGGGTCGTAGTCTGGACTCAACAGGTCTGACAACTGCAGCGGGTAGTACTTATGACTGTTGAAGGACTGGGCTCCATACACACAACCATGCAATACCTGGACAATAGTTGAAAGGAAAGAGGGATACTATTTAAGAGTGAATTCCATCCCGTTCCAGTAGAGGGTCGCGGGGTGCTGACGTTGGGCGAGTGGCGGGGTACACCGCAGGTCGCCAGCCAATCACAGGGCTGACACACAGAGACAGACAACAATTCACACTCACGGTCACACCTAAAGGCAATTTAGAAACATCAATCAACCTAACCTGCATGTCTTTGGATGGTGGGAGGAAGCCAGAGCACCTGGAGGAAACACGCAAACTCCAAACAGAAAGACCCCAGCGGAAATTCATTCTGCTTCACTTCTAGCCCATGTTCACCTTTACTGCCTTTTACTGACACTTCTTTTCAATAAGGGTCATTTTTGGGGGGAGAATACATGTGTAAGTGAATAAATAACATTTTATATCAGCGTTTCTTTCTATAGAAGTGGTGGTGCCGTTTCTGTGATGACCAGCCACTGCTGAATGAACATTATTCATGTCAATGTAAGTGACTGTGTGTGTGTGTTAAGGGCAGGAGTGGACATTAGCCCCAGCCAAGTGCATGTAAAATATGAAAGCGGCTGGTAGACTTCAGACACAAATTTACTATTTAAATTTACTAGTTTACTACCAAATGCTGGTGCGTTTGAACATATATCTGTTGGTGGCATTTTTAAAAAGTTCATTTCCCGCCCTGGCTGTGCCATGACGATACAAACATACCTTATAAATACAGCTGAGCAGAGTCTTGGTGGGCTGGTCCTTCTCTGGCGGGCTATGTGATTGCACCGACTGAAGAAGAGTCTTCGGAGGCAGAGCCATCGCCCAGTCCAACAGACACAGCAGGAGGGAAACTACCAGCTGCAACACACACACAGACGCTTGCAATGAAAAAATTGTAGTACGGCGAGAAAATGTGAAAGACAGTTTCTATGTGCACGTTACCCTCTTGTCCAGTTCATGCAGAGAAGACTCTGTAGTAGGCAGCAGGTATGTGATGGTGGCAATCAAAATCTAAGAAAAATAAAATAAGAATATGTCCAGTAATGGTTACTGCAACTAACTGAGTTAAAAAAAAAAACTAGATATAAAAAAACAAAAATGAAAGCATATTATAGGAAAATATAACATTGCATTTTCAAATTAAACAAGACTTAAGAAAACCACAGTAGAGCGGCATGAATGGCAGCATTTGAGCCCATGTCTCACCAGAAAATCAAACCGCCAAGAAGCAGCAACATTTTGGAGACCTCTAACTGTATTTCTTTTCCTTTCAAACTGTATTTATTGTCTTTTCTTGTACAAATATAGTTACATTGTATAGTACACACAAACCTCTGCACACATATACTGATCTCCAGGCCATACAGATTAACACCTATACATCCCTCCATCCCATATAAAATATGAAGGGGAAAAAAATTTAATTAGACGTTTTAAAAGTAATATGGAATGTTTAAATGTATTCCAGATATTTTACGGCATTAGCATTACACGATATGATTGAATCCATGCTGAATAATAAATGAAGCGAGCATTATAATAACGACGTATTCCAATAATTGTTCAGAATAGAAGTGTAGAGTAATTTAGGTCTCACCTCTACGATCTTCTTTGGAGTGTCTGGCGGGAACTTCTGAAGGTGATCCACGTGACTGATCAGGAGGTGGAGGATGTCTGATGCCACCAGTGCGACGTTCTTATTGGGGTACTGGGTGATGAAACAAACATAAGGAGTATTCCTGTTCATTCACAGGTTCTATGGGTACATTCATTGTAGCCAACATACTATAAACCAGCATACTTGAAATAATAAAAATCATCTGGATTAGCTTTTAATTAAACAGTACAGTTAATCAGGCCTGAGATTTTAGGCTTACACAATGGCCTGTAATTATTTCCATAAATCTGTGATGTTCCAAGGACAGGTTTATGTGTCTTGAATTCTCCTTAACGTGTCTTATATAGTTTTTTTATTTATCAATTGCAGTATTCTAAATGAGTTTTCTTTGTTGTCTTATATTAAATACTTGTTAAAAGGTGTATATCTTTTTCTTTCTTTTTTTAGAAATAGAATAAAATACAGTTATTAGTGGCAAGAGGGAGGATTTTACAGATCAGCCGGTCTCTAATGAGGATCACCACATACAAAACAAAAGGCTTCTAGATAGGACACTGCATGGCACTATGACAATGCCTCAGGCTTTGTGTTGTGTGTGATTGTGTGCACATATCGCAGAGCCCATTTCTGAGGCTACTGGCTGCTGGTGTGAAGGCAAGTGATGGAAAAGTGGACAAGATGTGTGTATATATGTGATACTGTGAGTGTATGTGTGTGTGAGAGAGAGAGAGAGAAACACAGCTTGCAGCATTCCCCCTGGATTAGTCTCCTATCTGAAGGAGGACCAAACATATTGACAATCCAGGGATTGCTCCCAGGAGTAAGTGAATGCAAGTGTGTGTGTGTGTGTGTTTGCTGTAATGTCTTAGCAGGCCATTGGCTGCCGATACACAAGCTAGGGATTCCAAGGTGGAAAAGGTATGTGTGTGTGTCCATCTAGAGCCACTTGGCTATAGATGTGACAGTAAATGTTGGACAGTATTATTCTGATCCACAGGCCTCCCAGTCTAGTGGCCTGAAACAGACAATAGCAACTGAGGCAATTTCAAAAACACCAACAATCATCTCCAACAATGTTTTTATGTCATACTTTGGCTCCTTGCAGGCTTCCATGAGAAAACACATCAACACGCCAACTGTCCAGCTTATCAGTATTTCGGTGCATTTAAACTCTCTTTAACCAGCACCACCCAATAATTGTTTAACCATTCCATCAGTTGTCTCAGTGTTGTCCAATTAAATGCATTAGTTAAAACCAGGATAAATAGGAGACACACATACAAATTCAGAGCAAAAGTTCAGTTCTCTCATTGTGTGATACCAAACTCCACAGAAATATGCTAAATGTGAATTGCATCTTTAAAAACCTGCTTAAAAATTGTTACTACTTTAAAACTACATTACAAAATTAAACTTAAATTATTATAGTTAATCATGAAGTTGTTCATGTGTGTGGGTTTTTTTTTTTATCTTAACTAAAGTAATCAAACATCCAGGGAGAAGAGGACCAGATGTTTTGACACTGCAGAGTTGTGCAGATCAGTGTAACAGGCAGCCGATCAGCAGCCTGTTTGATAGATTCATTGCTTTGGTCTGATCACACTGATCACAGCCAGAGACGGAGAGAGCGCCACAGTCAGCAGGGACAAAATTTGAGAACAGGCAAAATCCAAAGGCTGTATGAGACCATCTCATTAAGCTGGGTTGACATGTGACACAGAGTTTTAGTTTGTGTTTGAAGTTCAGGATTTGAGTTTTAGAGCCAAAAGGGAGTATATCTGAAGCTTTCTAAAGCAGCACAGAGTTGGGCCTGACCTTCAGAGTAACACAGATGACGTTGAGAGCATCTTTGATCTGTGGATGTTGAGTCCCATGAGCCAATTCCTCACACAGCCAGATCCCCAGACTACACAGAGCCACGCACCTAACAAAAACAAAACAAACGTAGTATAATGCAAGCTGAGAACACACGCTGTTGTTGTACACTTGCAGAGATGGACACAAACACCCACACAAATTCTCTATATCAGACTAGTACTATTGGAAACACCTTTTAATATAATGCTGTCCAACAGCAACACCACCTCCACAAACTACAAGCTCAAAAATGGGTTTATTTGATTCCTGTCTAACAAAGTTGCACAAAGGTAGGACATAGTAGTACATAGCGTAGTACAATACTTTAGGGATGACACCTTCTGGTTGGTCGGACAATCGCTGGTGTTACTTTCACAGAGAAATGGTTCTTAATCCATTATTTTCGGGGACATGTGCAGACGTGATATATTGTGTTTCTGAGTGACAGGCTATATTGTGTTAGAAACAACATTGATTATGAATAAACATAATATCCAATTATATTTTACTCAACAAATGGTTTTCTGTTTTAATAACTGTATGGCTTAATAGACTCTAAGACTTTTGTGTCCAACGCTTGATAGGGTTTTTTGTCTGGGCGTTTTTGCCTTTATTCAACAGTTACAGCTGAAGAGAGGCATGAAAGACAGAATGGTACGCGCTCCACCAGGTTGAGCGCCCTACGGTTTACATGATTTGAGTGGAAACATATCAGTTTTGGCATTTTTCAATGTTTGGTCTAAAAGTGAGCTGAATTCCCACAAGGTGGCAGTATTAGCCAGGTAAATGAGGATTGAATGAACAGGCATTAGGCAGAACGACTCAGCAAGGCCTGGGGTCCTTTACCGCTGCTCTTGCATAGCCTATTAGCTAGTTATTCTACTCAGGACTGCCAAGAAGTAACCATAAGACAGGTTTCAGCTGTTTTGGTGTTTTGCAGCCATGGTTTACTGTCTCAGTAGTTCTTGTGCTGGGACCACTGTTGATATCCTATTTTCAGAAATCCTATGAATATGGGCAGGTGCACGATGGTTGGCCGAGTCTGTTGTTATCATTTCAGTATAAAATAATTAGGTTAAAAAAAATGTAATATGCTTATAATAGAGATAACATGCAGATTAATTTTTTCCCCCACTGACCAATCGATTTGATGGGTAGAAGAGTAGGTAGAATTTCAGTCAACCAAGACTTGCTTTGGTTGACTACAGCCCTTACAGTCCTTACCTAGCAGGAGCAGAGGGTTCGTCCCTGGCAGAGGTCAGGATGGTTTTGATAACGTGCTCCTAAAAAACAAAGCAAATCACATTCTGTTTGCCCAACTCAATACAAACCACATAAAAGTTAACCTTTCCGTCAGGTGTGTATGAAGAATGACTGTATTATTAAGAGACTGACTGAGTGCTCAAACACTCTGATTGGTATTCAGATAACGAGAAAAGGGATTCATGGGATTACATTATGAGTTGTTAATATATATATCATACATGTGAGCCTAACTATGGTCACACAGGCACAGTACAATCCCCCCCCCCCCACACACACAGACACCCGTAGACGCATTCACACAGTCACTGGTCTCGTTCCTGCGGTCAGCATTAATGACCGCTTAGCGATTCAAAACAAGTGTCTGTCTTGTAAGAAACCAGTGAGTGAGCCTGAGATGTTGCCATGCATGGCATTAACTCTTTACACAGCAACAACAACAACAACAACATTGCTCCCATAGCTGTGGACTGTTACAAGAATGACTGATGAGACATTAACCTATTAGTTTGGTTCAGAAACCCCCCAGGGACAGCAGAAATGTGCGTTACAAGGTTTGGACTGACCTGGATTACACACAACGGAGAGGAAGTGTTTGACACCTGAGAAACCGTTTCTGCCGTTTTTCTAAAAACGTCCGTTATTCCTCTCTGCTCTCTATTCTACTGTGGTTGACGATCATACTATCAGAAAGAATAATGATATTGCCCCCGCTCAGCCCCTCAAACTGCTATTGTTTCCATCTACCTTCACATCAGGGAACTTAGTGAGCACCACGTCGGCTGTGGTGGGATGGAGGGCTGGAAGCTCCCCATACAAGTTGGGAAAACACACCAGAGATCCAAGCAGGATCTGAGCCTCTACTCTTGGAGCCTGGAAAGGATGAGATGGAGGGATGGAGGCAAAAAGAAAGTAGAAGAGAAGGGTAGAGGAAATACAAATGAAATGAAAACAATAAATAAATAAATAAATAACACATCTACGTGCCAGCTTGTACTGTGTTTGCACTGAATAATTGCAAACAACACCGTGCGAGAGGGTGTTTCTTACATTGAGTGAGGAGCAGGCGGTGACTCTAGAAGCTGCAATGATAAAGTCCAGGATCAGCATTGTGGCTCCAGGTAGACCGATACTGAAGAACCTGGGGCTGCAGTGCTTTATGATGGTGTTCACAATGTCCTGTGGGAACCGCACAGTTTGATTTAAACACTCCTACTGCTATAGCAGGTGAAGCTCGAGCAAGTTTGCAAAAAGCCCAGATTGCTTCCTCTAATATGAAGCAGTATAAACTTTTAACCGATCAGTAAGTGGCAGAAGAGTGATGAATACAATATCAAAGAGCCTTAAACATATTGTCTTATCAAAATTAATGTGACATAGAACACACTTGTTATTGTAACTTTTACAAATACAATATGTTGTTTGTTCATGTGTTGTCTTTAAATGTAAATTTGAAACCAGATCCCCCACCACCCACCCACCCACACACACACACACACACACCTGGTCTTGGTGCAGCAGTCCTTGGTGCATGATGTTGTAGAAGTGTGTGAGAAAGTCTGTATTTGGGGAAACATCTTGCCGTCTCTTCATGATCCTGCAGATCAACTTGTAGGCATGAAGCTTCCCCTGCTTATAACGCTCGGTCAGCATGGTGGCCTGGAGAAAAAACACATACACACGTTAGTACAAATAGAGCAAGATGTGTTAACTGCCCTGTTTGTGGGGGCTCCCTTGTCTCTCTGTGCGATGACTTTTTATTTAGCAGACAAATGCATTCCGTTTATTAAAAGGAAATAAATCTAAACATGGCAATTCCTGCAGAAGATGAATGTGATATTAGCTACACATGAAAAACATCTTCTTCTTTTGTGCAACTACAGCTCAATGTAACGAATATCAGAGGTCCTATGGTGATCCCCAGTCACACCGACCTTAAAGAGCCAGGGGGTGAGGATTCTCAGGGGTGGGATCAGAACGGGGGGCGGGGGAGACGACTGGTTGTCCAGAGAAATGCCCAAATTATCTCTTATCTGGAAAGAAAAGTGTAATTTTTACAGGCACACACACACACACACACAAAACCTCACAAGCTTTATGAAAGTGCTTGCTCATAGTTGTGCAGTAATTGCATGTGTCAGAACACACCTTGGCCAAGTTTTGCCACAGTTCACACAGATAGTCGAAGACCTGAGCATGGATCTCTGGGTCTTTGATGCTATTGACATCCCCTAGGATCCCCAGCATCCTCCGCCACATTACCGTGGCAACATCTGCATGCCATCCAGTTAGAGAGCCACCTGCCATCACACTACAATCCTCGCTTGGGAACTCACTGGTTTCTAGAATCAATCATTGAATCAATCAGTAAGTACTTGCCTCTCACTCACAGCTGAGACCTTAGCAGAAGGAAGAACACAAACGTGGAATAAGTAAATATTTGAGTGTGTGAGAGAGTATTACCCAGGTCATCGGGAGTCTGAAGGACAGAGTTGTGGAGCTTCTGGTCCAGCTGTAGGTGTGTGTGGGAATGTGCGTGATCAGTGTGCTCTGCTGTCAGTGTTGCAGGGGAGGGCGTCTGGGAGCGGGACCCCCCGAGGGAATGCATGGGAGAAGCACTCTCGGAACCTGGACCAAAAAAAAAAAAAAACGAGAGGAGAGGAAAAAAAGCCTTTTAAGAACTCCTGCAATGTTTTTTAAATTATGTACATTATGTAGCTGATCTGTGTAAAGCTGTTTACAGCACAGATATTTAAAAATGTGACTAAGAAATGCTTATATTTGGACAAATGTAATATGAACAACTGTACAAATTCACATTTCAATTATATTAGCAATGCAAAAAAACTGACATTATTAGTATGTAACTATGTGGTATTTAGTCTGTTGGTTTGTGTACAGTCAAATATGACCGAATTTAGATCTTTATGCTATGTACATACCAGTAACGGTGACAGTGTGGCTGAGGCTGCTGGTCTCGGAGTCCAGATGAAGTGTTGTCAAACTGGCTACTTCGTGTTCTTCACCGGCCCCCCCCCCTCCCAAGCTGTCCTGGTCCAACGAGCTGCCTCGACCTTCTCCTCCAGACCCAACTCCTCCTCCGCACGCTTCTGAACTAAAGGTAAAATCTACCCAGAAAATATGGAACGTTGCACATTATTTTTCAGGGCGTACACATTTGCAAGGTTTCCAAATCAAGGCAAACCGTGGATAAACAGGGCTTAATCTTTTACTTTGGTTTCCCCTTACAGTTTCTGCTAAAAATAAAAAAGATAAAAAGATAAATAAATTTAAAAAAAAACCTAATTCAAAGAAGCAGCCAGAAAACTGAGGCTTTGAACATTAAATTGAAGCGTGCTTTGGTATGCGTTCACCACAAACATCTTGGTGTTCTCTGACTATTTCATCTTAAGCACCTTTTTTCTGCCCTCCGCATGCTATCTATTCATATCTCACAGCAGCAAATTACAAGGGTCAAGCTATAATTTCAATTTTTTTTGACAAGATAAAACATGTAGGGCAAACTCAAGTTATGGCAATCTTTATATAAAAATGTGCCAAATTTTCTGGAGCAGTGCCTCGGTTTGTATATAGTAGCAAAACACGTCTTTGTTCCTTACTGTCAAATTTGCAGGTGGAGTACTGAAAGGCGTTAAAGGAGTCTGACTGACTGTCTGAGCTGATGACATCGGAACCGCTGGCACTTGCAGGTGATGTCCATTCAGAGGGAACCCCTGGATCGTCAATAGGACGGTGATCGTCTGAGGGTCGGGATCCAAAACTCTGGCCTGCCTCAAGGAGTTCCGGCAGGTCCCTGGGAACCTCCAGGCTCCCCGGGCTGCTGCCGCGACGACCCTGCGTGCGGAGACGAAAGAAGAGTTTAAATTAAATTCCAGTCGGGGCAGCGCTGGGTTTCAGTAATTCTTTCTAAAGCAAAAACAATCGCCAGCAGTGATTGGCCAAGCTGGAGACACCGAGCTGTTGCATCTCCGTTTTCTGAAGCAGAAAATGTAATCCTTCATGAGCGTGAGTGTGAGTGCGCTGTACTCACCGCTGTTCCTTTGGCCCTCAGTCTCTCCTGGATAAACTCATCCATGAGGTCAGAGAAGTTTGGGTTGCTGCTCCCTACGTCGCTGGAGACTGGACGAGCCTTCTGGACCACCACCTCCTCTTTGTTGACTAGAGGCAGACAGAGGGGCAAAATATACAATGATAGTCAGAGACGGAGAGCACGAGCGCTCACACGCACACAAGGGAAAAATGGATGAAGACTCACAGATGCACATGCACACAGGTGAGATGTTGACAAATATGTATAGAAAGAAATGCGCAAACACACAATGATAGTGACAGATCCATACCCACGCAAACAGCTCAAAGAGACTAAACTGTAATAACTTTTAAGTGTTTGTGAGATAAACATATAAGTCTATTAAAATCAATTTGTACCATCTGTGTTTATTAGCTATATGGTATGTTTTAGTTTTGAATTTAGCCTGTTTCAGACGGAAGTGGTCAGAGACTGTCCACAACACCTGGAGCGCCATTAGCATCCTTGGAGTATTTTAATGATTGCTGCTGAGAGTTTGATAGTTAGAAAGTGTTCAGATATTCTATTACAATGTAACAATATCCATACAACAAACTGGAGCGTCTCTCTTAATTGTAAGAGCAGTCCTGATGTGTATGTACCGTAGGCCTGACGTTAGCAAAAGACTAATTGGTATAAGAACAAAAATAAAGAAGCCATAACACAAGAGGCAAATCCACCAGAAAAGCAATGCAGGAGTTAATTGACACCATGCGCAGAGAGCGAGAGGGAGGGTCACCTTGTTAGGTCCAAACAGGCAGCGTATCAGAGGCCTACATTAGTGCGGTTATGTAGAGGTAACGATGAGTTATGTTGCTGTAAGCTTGGTAGCAATGACAGCGGTCACTGTGAGTGTGTAAACTTTGACAGCAGCCAAGATCCATCAATCCCAAATCAGATGAGAGTAAATAAGCTGCCTACAGTATTAACCAACTGATCTTTAATTCCCCCAACCTGTGGCTGATGCAGCTGAGAGAGATAACATCCACAGCCCAAAGCCTGGACTTAGATCAATAAAGCTTACAGATACTGAACAGGAATTTCTTCTTGCTGCACATTTTTCCTTCAGGATTTACACAATGGCCACTTGGCACAGAACAAGACAGGCTATGTTCAAACTGCAATGCCCTGCAGGTGCACTTTCACACCACGCAGGGCTCAGTGTCTGTCCCGGATGTGGTCCGATGGGAAACTGCAAAAACTATCGTACTTTCTATAAGTTAAGTTTTATCTGCATATTTGAAGATTCGCAGAGGCCATCATATGGAAGGAGGTGAAGTTGGCAGCAAACAAACCTAATGAACACAGCCCACAATGGATTAATAATTATTGATTAATAATTGCATTAACCCTTAACAATACCGTACATCCCCACGTACCAATAGTATGTTATTCAGATATCTCTCCTAGCCTGGATGTTAAATGTCATAATAGCTGTGTGTCTATAGACTATTAAACTGTAATGGTTATTTGCCATGACATCGCCAACAACAACAAGGAGACTTGGATATGGTGTCTTCAGTCTTTGTTCTCTAACATGGCTTTATATACACTACAATTTGTCTCTGCAGATCAATGCACTTCATATTTGCATGTTCCGTGTACGATCATCCCATCAGGATGAGTCTATTTCTGTGTTATGCTGTCCTCCTGTGTGTAGCCGAAAAGCTCTCCAATGCAATACTGTAAGTTTTCCTGCTTATTAACTAGATGCTGAGGAACCATTCACTGCTATCCTTATAAGAGAGATAGTCCAAACCAGGATCACAAACACCACAACGCCGATAGCATTGCGCAACAGAGCAGGACGGAGAACAGACAGGCTCCCCCCTCGTTGGGTAGCCACAAACTACTGAACGCTGACATCTTTTGCACTTTTTGTAGCCAATCAGTAACATTGACACGGCTCAGGTTCGGGCGGAGACCGTCAAACTTGACTGCAGTGCAGCAAAATAAGCAGCTACTGTGAGAATGCAAAAACAGTATTGGGGCGAGCAGCCCGGCACACGACACTGAAGCTCAAGCAGCTGCACCACTGGAAAAAGGACACAAGTCAATTTACTTGTCATTGAAGACTTGAATGACAAGTGAATTCAGTGGGCCAATCCCTATGTGGTTGTGTAAGCTCATTCTAATTGGCTGCACATAGACCCGTGAATTTCTAGCACTATGATCTGTGAAGTTGTGTACACACACACACACACACACACACACACACACACACACACACACACACACACACACACACACACACACACACACACACACAC
>JAVQJF010124978.1:0-19096 GCA_036023855.1 Gadopsis marmoratus | reverse complement strand
CGACCAGTCCAGGGTGTTTCCTGCCTCTCGCCCAATGTTAGCTGGGATAGGCTCCAGCCCCCCCCTGCGACCCTTCGGGATAAGCAGTATGGATAATGAATGAATGAATGAATGAATTCACAGGCAGTACAGAAGGTAAGGGCTTACAATGAATCAAAGGAACATTTTATAAGCCCCTAAGTGATTTTTCAATAAATAGAATTGATAATATTGAAATATATATATATACACATACACAAAAGCTGAATATGAAGAAGATGTAAGAAAGAGTAGTGGAAGTATTCAGAGTTTATACTTCAGTTAAAGTCGCAGCACCACAGTTAAAAATATTTCACTACACATTTTACTTGCAAAATGTACTTCAAAAGATGTACTATCAAAAGTAAAAGTCGTCATTATGGAGCCCAAATGGCCCCTGTCATTGTTATACTTGCATATATATCATTTGGATTATTATTATTAGAGATGCAATAACATGTATTTAAATGTTGTAGCTGGTTATGGTAGAGACATCAACTTTACACAGTTGGATGGTTTTATGTAAAGCAATACACCATGTTTATAAGGTCATCTCACAGTATATTATAAAACCTTGTGGTTGTGGTATACATAATATAAGTAGTAACTACAGCTGTCAAACAAATGTAGTGGAGTAAAAGTTTAAATGTACTTCAAATTTAGTAGAATACTTGGGAAAATCTACTTTGTTGCTTTTGTGACAAAAAAAGAAAGTGAACTTATTACCTTTTTGGTTTTTGAACTTTCGACTGCATCTCAGTCTTCACAAGTGAAGTGATAATTAGCCTGATGGTCGTTTATAGGCGGGCTACAAGGTGACGGGTGAAGAAGTGCGAGAAGACACATATTCTCCAATAATTTTATTCATAATTTTAATATAAACAGTTAATTGTTGAATAATTTACACACAGCAAGAATTTTATTTTCATATCATTGCAACATTTTCTGTACATGTCACTACTTGGCTCTCCTGTGAAAACATAGAAAAAATAAATTGTCAAGCGTTCATTTAGTCATGGCACATTTTTGATCCTGTACAATATGCATGTATTTCTGTCTCTCTCTCTCTCTCCGTGTGTTTGTGTGGGTGTGTGTGTTGATATATGTGATACATAAAGATAATGGCACATTTGGATCCAGTGTGAGGGATGAAGCGTTCTCTGTGGGTTGCGGGTTTGGACTGTACATACACACATATACACCTGCTGTCTGCATATGCACCGATGTCTCAACATAATGTATACACAACATATCCCAAAATTAATACATCAGCATATTCATCGGCAATAAATGACATTAATAAAGAGGTATCCTGCAAGACTACTACACACAGCATTCTGGGGACCACCTATGTGCACTGAGGAGAGGAAGAGACTTGAAGGACACAGAGAGGAAGAGGAGGAGGAGGAGCAGCGATCAGAGACAAAGAAGTAAATACTTCAACCAAGGACAACACAGACACAACTCCATTGATTTAAACAACGTATAGCACAGGGAACAGGGTAGAGATAAATATAAGGTATTGTTGTGTAAACTGGAGCAGACCACTGGACGGACAGATGACTCTGGAACTTAAGAAGAGGCTGTTTTCCCTCCGATTTCTCATCTAACAAACAGGGTCGCCTACACCTGCACTGTCTGCGTTTAAACAATGGCGTATCTCTCCCTAATCAATAACACAAATATGAACAGTTCATCATCACACTACTGACAGACAGTACTTAATTCATTCGTAGCTGAAGGTGTTTTTCACCTTTACCCTGAGCCTCCTTCAAAAGGAAAAGTTCAGACATTTTAGAAAATAAGAAAGTTAGATGAGAGGAATGATGTCACTCTCATATCTGTCTGTTACACAGAAGGCTGCAGCTGTTAGCTTAGCACAGGGGGAAACAGCTGGCATGGCTCTGTCCAACGGTAACAAAAACCTACCTAGCAACACCTCTTCAACAACCGGGCCAGACTACTTCTTGGCCAGGACTCATTGCCAGGCAACCACTGGAAACTCCACGGAGTTACTGTTCCCAATAAACAGTCCAGCACATAACCCCCTGTAAATCTGCAAATTGGCGTTTTTACACTTCAGTTCTTGATTAAATAAACAACATTGTTTAAAACATTAAATTTGTAACATGAAGAGGTTAGAAATTGAAGCTATTCTTCCTGCTAAGCTAAAGCTAACCGGATGCAGCCTCTTATTTTCCATGCATCAATCTTCTAACTCGCGGCAAGAAAGCGAATTAAGCGTATTTCCCAAAATGTCTAACTATTCCTAGAACACCTCCAGCTTTACAGTCTCAACTTAAAGGCAGAATGAGGACATGTTGGCTGTGGTTTGTAAACACAATGTTAAAAGTTGGCCCCTCCTGCCCGGCTGTTTTCGGCGCGGTGTCTGCCATTTTTGTAGCCATCTCTTAGATGCGTGCTTATGTTATTGGCTGGGGGGTACACACCCACTGCCCAAAGGCTGATGCCCAGAACACACAAGAAAACACAGGCAGAGGGCGAGGTCTCTGCAGATAGAGACACCGCCACACATTTCTAGTGGCCTCGTAAATGATCCTCATTCTGCCTTTAAGGATGTATGGTCATTGAAGTTTTCTTTTTCTTTTTTTTAGCTTATTCAGGATTTTATCACTCATGTTTCCTCTTCTTCAAAAGGATGTGCAGTGGTCTTTTCCAGTTTTTCACATAAAAAAAAAAAAAAAGCACATTTGCAAACTAAACACACGTCTCTTGTGAGAAACAATTTCATACAACAACATCTGTGACAGGTGACATTTTGTTGACACAAGAAAGGCTTTACGGGTGACATGCTGCTGTGGCTGGGTGGGTGGGGTGGGGTGGTTGAAATGCATGACTTCTTTTCGGCCAACATTCAGAACATGCATCGGATTAAGGGCAGGGTTCGTTGCAAAACGTTTCAGGCCACATACAGTTTATGTCTTGTTACACAGGGTTAAGCCCTCAGACTGGAGTTGTGCTGCTCCTGTTAAATACATCGACAGGCTCGACTCTGCTCTTGACTGTGTAGTGGGCTGTGTCATGAAAAACAACAATAAACAAAAACAAAACAAAACATCTATCTTTTTAAATTTAGAAAAAAGTTATATACACATTGATAACAATGTTAAATTCATAATGTACAAGAGTAGTAAAAGTTTACAGTCAGAAAAAGTAATTGTATTTGCCCTCCATACTTTGGCCAAAAAAAAAAAAAAAATAGAAATCAACATCTCTAAAATGTAATACTTTTTTCTTTTCTTTAAAATAAAACAATAATACATACAATGCTTTGTTCTCACCCTGCACTGTGTTGCTAGCATGCTCTGTCCAACCAAATTTTAGGTCTCCAGAGATCAACAAAACAAACCTATACTTCCCTAAAATCAAGTGCTTCTGTTTATCAGGGGGCCTGCTGCTATTTACAGTTAAGAGCTTATTAATCAGTTCATATCTTGAAATCATGGAACAACTGAATGCATTTCTAATGGAAATCCCAAAATGCAATGCAATCACTTGTTGCTAATCATGGGTTTTTGCATGTGCTTTGTGGCGTAGTTGTCAGACTGATGAGAAGCAAAATCTGTAAGCATCAAATTATCAAGCTATCTTCTGGTATAGATAATTCATTCTTCCATGCACAAAGCAAGCCAGAGCTAAGCAGAGTAGAGGCACGAGTTCAACATTGTTTTTGTTTGTTTTTTTGGTAACAAATCATCAGAATCCAAATTACAGCATTTTCCCACCAAGCACCAAGAATCATTTTCTCTGCAGTTACAGCTAAAGAACACAGAAGCATTAAAACATAATTCGTGTGTTTTCATTTCATGTTTGGAGGTGGAAAATCCTCTTTAGTGATTGGTGGAGACGACAGTCAGTGGTGGTTTTGCTCTGGGGGGAAAGGACTGGGTGGGAGGGGGTCAGGTGGGCTGTTAGTCTCAGCAGGGCACTATGGGTTGAGGGCCCTGTTTGCTTTGCCACCCCTGACCTCCAACACTCCCATCCAACCACTAGAGGACAGTCCAGACCACGTAACGTCAGAGAGAGAGGAGGATTCCTGATTATTTTCAAAGGGGCAGAAAGAGTTCAGATTTTTCAAAAGAGTGATTTGGGATTTTGTTGTTGAAAATGTGTCCTTGGGCTTATCATCTCCATCTTGCTTTTTGCAAGGATGCTGAGAAATTGCGCTTCAGTAAGAGTAGGTAAAAAGGTAGGTAGGTAGCTCTTCTTCCTCCTCATCCACTTTATCCTCCAACCACAGAGCATCAGGCCGCCTTCCTGAGACGAAAAGTTACAATCTAGATTTCATGTCTGTTAAGAGTTATTATGGCACACAGGATTGTCCCAGTCCAGCTTTTTTTCCATTGTAGAGGAGGGGAGTCCTCCTCTTTAAAACCTTTTAACCAGCCTAGACGTCAGTGTCCTGATCAGCCAAAACAGACCCAATCCATGGCATTGACAGAAAATAAAGGTCATCTCTTGATATTCACAGTAGAAAAAAATATACATACAAAACTAAAATCAGAACAGAGAAACAGACAAACAAACCGACAATGACTGGAGGAGACGTGGGATTTGAACGCTAACTGTATTGAGCACAAAGAGACAGATTGAAGAAGAAGAGTAGGGCTTCCTGCCAGACAACAGGTTTAGTCTAGATGTGATTTAAAAAAGCATGAGGGTCCAGGGCTGAGCTTGCTTAGCCTTGGCTGTAGGTGATCACAGATATGCACTGAGAGTCAAGAGAGTTCCTTTTTGACTCATGCTGATGTCACATCGCCAGAAACCAGTGGAGCCGCTACTACATACAGTCCAGAGGATTGGTGTATATGGAAAAGGGAATACACACAATAAAGCTACGGTGCTTCATCCAGCGCTCGGGGGAAGCCTCTAGTGGGCAGTTGTATAAACTGTATTAACAATGAAAAGGACAGATTGTCCATGAAGCCAATTTACTGCCTGATGTTCCACACTTAATACTTGCTAGGGGTGAAATTATAAGGAGAAAGATGATACTTGAAAGCTTGTCCTGAAGCTCTACACACCAATGACTGGAAATTTGCTCTGAAAGGCATTTAAAAACAACAAATGACCAAAATGTGATGTCCATTCTCCACAATATCCACATACTGCAGGGGTTGATGACGGCTTCCCCGGGGCATAAGAAGAAGGGGAAACTGAGAAAACAAGGAACAAGGGGGCAGATGGATTTAATACACCACAGGGGAAAGGAATTCATCAGCAGTGTTGGTAATCTATGATAAATTGATATTATTTTAAATGATGGGATATTGAGTGTCAGATGGGGATGATTTAGGCTCTTTAGACTGATTCCTCCATATGCACTGAGGTAGACTCTGGCCAAACACAAAGACGACAACAATTACTTACTAATTAACTAACTAACTAATTAACTAACTCTCCTGCTGCTCACCACCAGCTACTCCACCTGTACAATAACAAACTAGGCTTTTACATCGCTCGACTCTCACACACACCTTAAAAATGCTCGACTAAAAAGCTAACTGTGTTCTTCTTATACAATGACAATGATCATAATAAAATAAATATCTGGTATTTCAAAGATATGGGCACCATCTTAATTAAAAATTGCATATGCGTGTGAACACCACCACAAGATAAGCAATCTAGGTCAAGGTGGAGACAAGAGCTATGTCCCACTTCCATACTACATACTAATTCTAACTGGGTTTTGAGTATGTAGTGTATTTATACTGGAAGATTAAGTACACTCAAAGTACAAAGATGTACTAACTGCCAAAACAGTATACTATTAAGATAAGAATTTAGTATCAGTATACAGTATGTGGAACTGCAACATAGCTAAGGTCCACCATTTTTCTGTCATGTACCCAAAACTGATGGGCATCTGAATTTTTTATACATCTTTTTCCCCGATTTTATTCTCCAAACTATGTCACAGATTATTTACAAAGTACAAAAGCCCAAGATTGTAACTCCTCAGAATAATTTGCTAAAATCTACCTCATAACCTCAGGCGCCTCTGAGTGCCAACAGCACAGACTCTGGCCAATCCACAGTGTGACTGCTAAAGCACTAGGTGAACATTAGTGTTCAAACCTGACGCTGGCAACAAGCTGAAAAGAAAAATTTTCAACTGCCCCGGAGACTTCTGCTTCTCCTCTAGCAAAGAGCAAAGTTGTAATCCTACAAACACAAATGTGGATGCAGCTTTGATTTCTACACGTCCCCCAGCCTCATGAGAAAAGAAAATACAGAGAGCGCGCAGAGGCCTATGTGTGTGTTACTAGCCAAAATAACTAGCCTGGACGTGGCTCTGGGTTTGAGAAGGCACTGGTAAAATATCTAGGCAGCTTCTCTGCTTTCTCTGACTCTGATTCTGTGGGTTCTCATTGTTGACAGAAAGCTGCCAACACTTTGGCTATGCTATAAGTGCTGAATGCTGTTCGGCTAGATTGGCAACCACACTCGTCTGTGTCCAGATAAAAAACCCCATCTCTGCTCGTCTGCTGAGGTGGTTAGAGAGTGAGAGAAGCACGTATACGGAGGATCTGCTGGGAAACTCTGACGGCCGTTGGGCTCCGAATAAAGGTCAAAGTGAATTAATGATCTTAAGAGACACAATGAGGGACTCAGCAATGAGGACAACTACGTTTTCTGCAGCTTTGTGTAAGGGCACAGCTGACAGGAATGTTTCGGATTACCGGCAGGAGGGACAAACGTCAGATATCCGATTATTAGGAAGGAAAAACAAGAAAGTCTTTCATCTGTGTGTTCTGAATCTGATGGGGTGTGGTGATGGTATCAGCTCTGCCAGCAGGCGGGCTAAACAGGGGGGGACGAGGGAACAAGCAGTTCTAACTAAATCCTGGAATGTCAGACCTGAGTGAAATAGCTGCTGCACACTGTGTCCTGACTGCCTAACTGCATGTGATAGCAGAGAATAATAGGATTAACAATCACTCTCTCTCTCTCTCGCTCAGACACACTGAAAGATAGAGAGACTGCCCTCGCTCTCCACTACCTGCTGTGGACTCCGAACACAGTTGGAACTTTCCGTATTTTCCTCCAGCCCTCCACCATAAAACGTGGAAATTTCCAACAGCTTGATTTTGAGCAGTGAGTTCAGCAGCCAATGGGAAGCCTCAGGAAGACTGAGGAGGGAGCACGTGCAGGAGGTGCGGTGTGTGGTGCAGAGCAAACCTAACGACGACAACGAGACCTTCCGTCGAACACTGAGGTCCTGAACTGTGCCAGATCTCAGGGCAGATGGGAAGGGATGCTACTGCTCTCCGATTTAAATTATTATGAAGATTTCTTTTGGTTGAAAAAGGGCCTCATTGTCCACTTCACCTGCATTTGTCTGAGAGCTGGAGTTTATTCCCCACCCTGCCCTGATCCAAGCAGCACTGGCACAACTGAAAAGCCATTACTGTTACGCTAACGTAAGGAAGAACAATCACCGGGCAAAGACGAGCTCTCGACACTCTCTAACCTCACTGACAGTTAACGACTTCAACGACCAGCACAATCACGTGAAAGACATAATAAACCTGTGAAAACTGACACATAAAGACCTCGGCTCCAGCGTGATCTGACCAGAGAGAGGGACAGCAGACACAGAGACAAACACACACGAGGCGCACTTCCACCCAGAAAGACCTCATTCCCCTTTTATAAAGCTTTTTTTTTGGTTATTACGTTGTTTCATCTTTTTTTCTTTGTTGTTGCTGTAGTAAAGTTGCCTCCAAATATTGACAGCTCTCAGTGGGAACTAGGTTTATAAAAAAACTTGATGTGATGAGTTGACAATATTTTGGGGGCTGTCTCCTTTCCCCATCCAGAGTACTCAAAGGGGACTGGAGGTCTAAGACACAGAGAGCACTGATGGTAGATTAGTGCGAATTCCAGGGCTATAAAAATAAGAAAATTAACAAACCCAGAAAGAAGAAACCTGGCAAAGCAAAATACTAGCAAAGCTTCTGAGAAAAATATTACAAATATGAACTATTTACAAAAACATCAATGTCATATATTATATATAAAATATTGGTACATAAATACCAATATTCCATATATACTACATATATTATAAATATTTATATATTTCTATACCCACTAAAATATATCAAAGCAGCAGCTATTGGTCAGTCTGAGGAACTCTTTTGTCCAATTTTTAACTGTTTAAATATCCTTCAGCCATATAGTGAGGACACAGAAATAAAACCGAGAAAGAGGAAAAGAGAGGAGAAAATAACAATAAAAGCAAATAAATTAAACCTATTCACCAAACACCCGATGAATCTGTGTGTAGTTTGGAATTCTGCAGAACCAACAAAAAACAAAAAGAAAACATTCCTCTAGGAATAGATGTTTGTTCTAGGATCAAGTCTTTGCAAGTCATCCCACCGTTCCAAACTGATTAAGTCATTGTTCAAAAGGAAATTAGTATAAGCGCTGATAGACACTTCTCTTTGTTTATAGGCCACATACAAAAAGGCCACTATCTGAGTAACAAGATTTCATTGGAGAACAAAAAAATCAAAGCACAGAAATGTGGAAATGCAGGTTGGTGGGGAGAACAGGAGGGACAAGTCTTGAGGAGGTTGAGCATAAGCAGCCTTCTTGGTTGTCTAAGGTTTGTTGTGTTCACAGTTTCTTTTTTCTCTGTTTCCATCACAAGGAGTCCTGGAAACGTGGCAATAGTGAAAAACAATAGCTGGGTAATATGTTAATAAAAAGTCCGATGTGTTGTGGAGGAAGTTAAAAAAGTGTTACACCATGTTTGCATCCCTTGCTTGCCTGTGTTCGGCAGCCATGAGGAAGAAAATAAAAAGTCCTGAGATCTGTGTCTTTTTTGATGGGCTTCCCCAAGAATAAGAAAATCATTAGAAAATGATGAGAGGAACATGAACGATACAGAAAAAAAAACTGAACTGGAAGAGAAAGAGGGATGGGAAGGGAAAGGGGGGGGACAGGTTAAACAAGTTCTTTTAGGAAACAGGAAATGTTAGGAAGGGCTGGATCTGGGCAACGATAAGATTCGTCCATTTTTCTTGCCACCATTCATGTGTGTGTAGGGGACATGCTCCTCATAGTTCCCCCTGAGGGCTACCGAGGGTCCGCTGTCCCTGCCTAAGCTCTCCTCTCTTTGAGAGTATGACGACGGGTCCAGGGGGATGCTCTCCATGTTGTCCAGGTCCAGGTCAAACTCCTCTGACTCGGGGACTTTGTTCTCCTCGCTGTAGAAGAAGGAGACCTCCTGGAAAGACGGGTGCAGCTCCTCCCGTAGCATCTCGATGATCTCGTGGAACATCGGCCGCATCTTGGGGTTGTATTGCCAACACATCTGCATTAGGCTGTGCCTGGAAAGGAGATAAAGAGACACAAAGTTTTAACCTTTAAATACATACTATTTATACACACTATACTGTATATGCTGTCATATTCACTAATTTCATTCAATTAAACACTAAACTCCCTGGTATTCCTCAAACTATTTATCATTAGAAAACAACCATGTTTTAAGTGACTGTGATTTGTGATTACTGTGCTGAATAATGAGTATTAATAATAATGTGTCTGGTAGGTGCCAGCCTATGAGGTATTTTGGTGCATAACAGCAATCATAATTGCTGGGTCACTAAAGACCTGAGATATGTAGGAATGTTTAATAAAACCCACCAATGTTTTTAAGGGTTAAACAATAAAGATTTAAAGAGAAATAACAAAAATGGCCACGTGGAAACGGAAGACACAGAGCACACTCTGCTAGTATGATAACTGAAAAGCAAACACTTCCCACAATATGTGCACCTTTTGATGCACCATAAAGATTTAAAGATGTTTGTCAAGGGACAGTAGCAATCTTCCTTGCAGTAGGAAAGTATTTCAGATATATATAAAATGTTTTTGTCAAGTTCAAAGTATCTATCAGCTGAAAATATTACCTTAAAAGGAGATCAAATTTCCCTCGTGTCAAAGTTATTATACTATAATATGATTATTATTATTATTACTATAATAGTGTTCCCGACAAAAATAAATACATTTTTTCAAGACGTTATCTTCCATCTAAGATATTGTGTCACATGATCCAGAAAGGTGCCCACAAGGTAGTTTTGAATGTACTCACATCCTCTCAGGGCAGTTCTCTGGCCGGTCCAGGTATCCCCCGTCCATGACAAACTTTAGAACCTGTTCATTGGATAAACCCTGGTACGGCTGCTCTGCTAGCGTACTGATCTCCCACAGGACAACACCAAACGACCTGCAGACACACATACAAGCAAACATACGTGATCAAATGCACCAGTAACGACACCAGGATCACATAGATGCACAGCACTTGCCAAAGTGTGACTTACCAGCAGTCAGAGTGGGCAGTGAAGACTCCGTCCTTCAGAGACTCTGGAGCCATCCACCTGACAGGGAGCAGGCCCTTCCCTCCTTTACGGTAGTAGTCAGTCTCATAGATGTCTCGGGTCATACCAAAGTCTACGAGAGAGAGAGCGCGAGAGAGACGTTAATAAATACACTCTGTGACAACTGATGCAATTTAACCACATTAAACTGGAATGAACTGGAATTGCAATATGAACAACAAGCTTCAGAACCTCCAATCTTGACGGTGAAGTCCTCTGCCACCATGCAGTTCCTGGCTGCCAGGTCTCTGTGGACAAACTTCTTGGCATTGAGGTAGGCCATGCCGTCTGCAATTTCTGCAGCCATCTGGATCATCTCCTTCAGCGTAGGTGGTGGACGGCCGGTTGGGTTGTTCTACAAATACACACACACACAAAAAGACAGATATAAGGTCAGTCAGTGATGTGTGGAAATATCAGGACTAAGCCTCCTGTAGCTGTAACGGTTATCTTCTTGGGTAGGAGTTATTTTGAAATGCAGAGACGACACATACCTCAGAATCAGGCCTGAGACCACGCAGGTAGCTCTTCAGGTCACCGTGGGTCATCAGCTCCATCACTACCAGGGTGGGCTGACCTTTGGACACCACCCCTAACAGGCGTACCTACATGGAGAAAAATAAAGAAAAACACACATGTGAACCAAACAATGTTAACCCTTACAGCGACTGATTAGAAATACTAGTAATCGCTTCTCTTTAATACGGGGTTTGCACAGCTTTTGTACTCACAGCAGAGTACAATTCTTTCAAGGTACCTAAACCAAACGTTTACAGACTCTCAAAGCCTTTAATTGTTACTATAAATTCCAGGAGACAACAAACAAATATTACGATGGGATAGTTTCAATTCAAATGTTACAAGACGTTTGGTTTACATGAATGATCGTTTATATAAAACACCAGATTATGTTGAAAATCAAACATTATTCAAGGAGAATAATCGAATTCTAGCATATTCCTAACCATATCCCTTGAAACATTACTTACGAGACTTTGTACAAACCCTGTTAATAACAACCTGTTTTAACATTTTAATTCATAAAAAATGATTAATTTATATTTTATATATAGTGACTTTGTCCAAAGAGATTTTGTCACTTAAATATGGGGGACTACATATACAAAGGACTACAATATCCATGCTGTTCAGAACCAAATGTGCAAATTATTACAGTGAAGGTTTGCAATTTAACCTCAAACATTTGTAACATGTTGCCACTATGTCAGTTTTCTCTTCATGTGTGGGTAAATAACAAAAATCCCCCTACCCTACATATCAACATGATTTTTGCAGCTCACAGCACAACATATGGCAATTTAATTGGTGCTTAATAAAATAGTAATGGTAGGCACAATTGCTTACCAAGTGTGAGCATTTGTTTTTGGAGTCAAACTGTGTGTCAGTATGGCAGCATCAACACAACAAACGACTCATGGTTCTATGACTCATACATGTTCATGCTGGTTTTGACAAAATTACAGAAAGCTGTAATATACTGTAATTCACAAGTGTATGGACAGCTGCCCTGGCATCCCTGTTGGACAGTGGTGAAGCTGGAAGAGGAAACAATTTGAACAGCGTGTTGTTGTGTCGTACCACGTGGTGACAGCTGAAAGCCTTCATGACGGAGGCTTCGTTGAGGAACTCGATCCTCTCGCGCAGGCTGGCCGATTCATTGACTGTCTTGACGGCTACACGTGTGTCCGGGTCTCCTTTGATGATGTCCTTGGCGATTCCCTCGTACACCATGCCGAAGGAGCCCTGACCCAGCTCTCTGAGCACCGTGATCTTCTCCCGGGGCACCTCCCACTCATCAGGAACATACACTACACAAAACAGACCCCATTTTGATGAAGTGAATAATTCACAAATCACCATGAAACAGCATTTATCTTTTTAGATTCCGTTACTGTTACTTCACACTGACTAGCTTCCTACAATGTGCAGAGAAAGCACAATGTGCTTAGCAGTTTTGTTATGACACTTTTCTTACCATCGTTGGCACTGAGGTACTCAGGGTTTGAGGAGGCGATAAGAGGTCCTGTCGGGCCTTCTGTTTGCCTGTAACACAACCGCAGAAAGCATATTAGCATCTGAACTTTCTCCAGTATGTCCAGACCTTCTCGCAAAATGGGTCTTGTTTATTTGTCTGGTCACATACTCCTGATACCGGTTTCTAGACTAAATTAGCACCATTCCCTCTTTGATGTGTGTCCAGCAGAAGGGGATCATCCTGATAGGCAGCATGACAGTCAAAGACCTTACCTCTTCTTGAAGATCACAAAGACTCCACCTCCGACGAGCAGCAGCAGGATGAAGCAGATGAATGGACCAATCACAATCCAAATTAAACCCGGATCCGCTGTAATGACCAGAGCAATTAATGGTCAGTTCACTTGGGGGACTTGAGGGACAGATAGACAGATCTGAATTAAAGAATGATAATGTGTAAAACAACAATAACAGAGCTGAAATACGTTTTGGAAATAGGCTCTCGTTTTTCTGAACAAATATGGAATGAAAGGCACAAAGAAATTCCAGATAATTCTGCATATTTTACACTTTTCTGTCCAATAAAATTTAAACTGAAACAAATGTCTAGAAAGTTTTGAAGTGAAAGGCTTGTCATACCTCGCCTGCTCTAACATGCATAGGGTCAATGGCAACAACATGTAAGCAGTTTATGAACTTCCAGATGCTTTTGAATGATACATGACTGTAATACATGTGTGTTCAGTTAAGTCAGAAACACAGCATCCAGCCTTACGGTTGGGCATGAAGAAGTAAGTGGTTTCTGTAAAAGAGCCATTTCCTGCCAGGGAGGTGGCGCGGACCCTAACGCTGTAGTTTCCAGGTTGCACAAGGGAAAGCTTCGTGCCACCTGACTTGAGGTAGGCCGGCCGTGACACACAAGCTGTGTGAACCTGGGAAAAACAAAATAAACAAAAACACTTCAGATCGCAAGGAATCATGACGAATGTTATAAAATCATTTATACATCATCATAATAATGGTAAAGACTCACACTAAATAAAGTTGAATCAATGTAATTCCATTCATCTAACTAAGTTAAGCAAACTATTTGTATAAACTCTCTTTGCCTTTTGTAGCTCTGAATACATATACGTTTGTGTGCGAAGCTCACATTTGGAAGCACGACACCAATGGTGCATTGTCAAACTGGGACTGCTCTAAAAGTTGTGTAACAATAATGGAAGTGTGTCAAGAGTGTAAAAATCGTGAAAGACAATGTAATACATGTAAAAATACAGGAGCACATATAAAATGAGACTTATGTCCATGAGTCTGTTGCCCCTGTGCATGCTGGGAGGTATCCCTTCAAGATGCTACAATATAAACATTCATCCTAGATTGACTCTAATAAGGAATTTCTAATTTTGCTGTCTGCTTGTTGGGATAACAAAATATACATTAAATGAACAGCAGCATTGTTGTTGCTTTTTCAGTGAACTGCCTCTGAAATGGTTTACACAACTTGAGTTTAAATGTTTTAGGTGGCAGATATCAATGAAACAAACCTGCAAAACTGTGTTAGAATATTCACAACTTTAAGCATTTAAGCCAATAAAGAGTCAGTCAGTCGGTCGGAGGTCCGCATTAAAAAAACATTTAGTCTTGCTACATGCCACCACTGTGCAATAAACCCAATAAGTAGTCTGAACCTCTGATGTGCTCTAAACATCATTTTAAATGAATCCATATCAGTTTGTTTCAGCTGCAGGGTGAGTGGTGTGTTTTCAGTGCAGTGCAGTGGAGATGTCGTCTGAGATGCCAGTCCATCCCTGCCACTGCATTCTAGTCTTCCTTCCTGCCTCTGTCACTATGGTAACAGAGCTGCTACTGGCTGCTTGGGTCAGGCAGTGCAGCAATGAATAACAATGAGAGATGAATTCACACATTTACAGCAAGTAAACAACAACAACACACACACAGCCACAGGCAGACAAGCACTTATGCGCAAAAGCACGCAGAAATAATAACATGCAAACACACGCAGCAGAAAACGTCAACACACAGTGGTAGCATTGGGACTTTGTAAACAAACACTTATTTTGTTCCCCGCTCCATATAAGGAACAGACAGAATTTGAGTGCGTACAGCAACCTTTCCTCTCCTGCCTCCCTCTGCTCCTCAGAGGCTACCCAGATCACTCCCTGTTCTCTCTGCATTTCTTCTCACCTGCAGCCATGTTTTCTTGTGCACCTGTCTGTCGTTTAAGCCCTGTGTTTCTCCTTCCTACAAAGTATATCAAGATCATTTCTGCTGGCTCTTTCCCCTCCCTCACCTCTGTGCCCTTCAGATTAGAAAGCAAAACAATTATGACCCCTCCTTCCTCTGACTTCTTCCTGTATCCTCACTCGCTAAAGGTTCATTCATGGGCGTTACTCACCTCTGAGTCTCCAACCTTCCTGTAGAACACCTCATACAGGATGATGAGGCCATTAGGGGAGCGAGGTGCATTCCATTTAATCAACACGTAGGGAGGTTCTGCTGTCACAATCTCATGGGTCACAGGGCCTGGGATAAGGTCTGCTTTCTCTGTAGGGGCCAGGGATAAAGAAAAACACATAAAACATGTGCAATCTAAAGCACTGCATTCCTACATTGTTCTTAGTTGGATACCTTTCTCTCCGATTGCCTTTAGAAACAGTTTAGGGAAACTGATATTCTTTTTTTGGAACAGATGTGAATTGCATGCATTTTTTAATTATTTGTGTTTATTCTGATCACCTCTGTCCTTAGGAAATGCTAAATGTGTAGGGAAATCTCAGTGTCTGTCAAGAGCACATACAGTATATACTATACAAAAACTACATTATAGCCTTCATGAAGATAGGACTCATTGTAGAACTGCTGTATTTGACTATTAGTTTTATCTACTGTAGGCATGCCTAATAAACTATCTACTGAGTGTACGTACGGTAAGTGTGAGATCATTTATTTGTTCTTACCGACTGGCATAGTTCGAGCACTGACATAAGTAGCCATGCTGCAGCGTTTGAGGTCTGTCAGATGGTTGCAGGCCATGATCTCGATCTTATAACTTGTAAAGTGGTGCAGGTTGGAGATGACTGTTGACTCCTTTGAGAACACCTTCAGCTCCACCTGAGAAGAAAAGACAGGAGATCTAATTATTCCAAAAGTGACAGTGACTGATGGTTACACTCAAACCCTATCTTACAATACAATTTATCTTTTTGTTTTTGTCTAATTTGGAAAAGTCAACTTTTCTCACACCAGTCATGTAAAAAAACACAAAAAAACAATATGAACAACGTAAGTATATGATCTTTCTTTGCCTTAACTGGAAAATTCTCTTCCTTTGCTTTCTGTCTGGCAGTGATATGGTTTCAGACAAACACTAAAATATGCCATGTGCTTTAAATGATACTGTATGTAAATTAGAGGCTAACATGTTCAATTGTATTAAATATCATGAATAAGCCAAAATTAACAGGAATTAACAGATTTAGAAATTACAGAGGACAGTTTCCACTTTCGCTTCACCTGATTTTGAGCAACTTATAAAGGGAATCATTCTTCCTATTCTTATTTTTTTATTAAGTGCTTCTTATAATTGGAAACAGCACACAAGTTGACATGAGGATGACGTACAATAAATAATCTGTATGGTATGCAAAATAGTGCTTCATACCTTGGATCCCTCCTCGTCCTCGCCTTCGTCTTCAGGGGTGGCTGTGGTGGAGCCAAATGGCACACCGGGGGCTGTGGTGAGGAAGAAAGAGGTTTGGGTGGCGTTGGCAACTCCCACTGAGCGTCGTCGTCGGGATGGTCTTGAATAACAGAGCAACAGGTACAGCAGTTAGCTTGAGTTCGGTAAAATGCCACTGAAAACTTGGAAAGAACAAAGGGACTCTGCACACAGTCCTCTTACATGAATGACTGACTATCAGGCAAGCCAGTAATAAACACAAAAGTCAGAAGCATTTCATGTGTATTAGACCCTGGCAGATGGCAGATGAAGCAGTAGTGTAAAATACATAGCAGTAGCAGTTTCTGCCTGTTAAAAGGCAGTGTTTCCTTGCCACTGTCGCCTTGCGCTTGCTCATGGTTTAATTGCTGGGTCTATACATATAGAGTTGGTCTAGACTTGCTCTATATTAACAAGTGCTATGAGATAACTCTGTTATGATATAGCGCTATATAAATATAATTGAATTGAATCGAATTGAATAGTGTGGAGGAGGCCAGTGCGCACCTCTGCTCACACTAACCTTTACAGTGTGTAACAAGCCTGACTGCATGACATTTATCCACAAATACCCCCTACTGCCCTGTTGGAAGAACTACCAAGCCTCACCACTGGGTAGTGCCAATGAGAAAGTCCACTTTTCTCTAAGTGGTTATGAGAATAAACCACCACAAAGGCCATGAACTTAAAACAGTTAAGACACAGAAGACCTGCAGCGCACATCTGTGTAAGGACAGGTAGAATAATTGTTTATAAATTGGGAAAACTATCTTCCTTCCTTTGAAAATAAACACCATTAAGTGTCCTTGAGGAGTGCACTTTACCCCACAGCTGCTGCAGTGAAGTCTCTCCTTCACTCTACAGGGAGGTGTAGGACTGAGTTAATGTTGAACCAATACTTGTTTGTGTAGGGGAAAAGTACGAAGCTTCCCGTGTCCCTTTGCGTGATGGAAAAAGAGGGCACGAGGAGTTCTTTGTGTACTTCAGAGTATGGAGCTAACCTTGGCCGGTTCAACAGCATAGGTTCAAAATGCAGTTGAGGTGTGTGAGAGTTTGCGTGTTTGTGTGTGCTCAAATGGCAGTCCGCATGACTGCACCCCTGACTGGCATGAATGATAATGGGCACAGTAATCACTCCCCAAAGGAAGAGGAGGGAGAGACTGTGGATGTGTGTGTGTGTGTGTGTGTGTGTGTGTATGTGTCAAGGGAGAGGGTAGGGACACCGGGGCCCAGACAAGCAGCACCTCCCACCATAACAGTCGTGCCCTGTACAAAAACATCTCACACACACACGGACAAGACAGAGTTGGCACGAAGCTGTTTTTAGACGCACATCATGGTGGCTGAGACAAAATTGGAGTGATGTACTCTGGCAGGATAGAGGGGCTCCAGAGTTGCGGCTGCATTGCCACAAACAGCAACTAAGAAAGCAAGAAGGCCCGCTTGGTGTTTCGCTTGGTGTAACGCTAAATGTACTGAATGATGAATGTATACAAGCTTTCTTAAGAAGCACAAATTCATTAAAAAGATCAATCATTTGCTTAACAATGCAAATAAATGATTAAAACGTATAACTGTTGATCTAAAACATTACTGTTACTCTGAAATACAGATGTATTGGTCATGAGCTGTAGCATTTAATTACAATTCCGGATGTGTACCTGCTCTCAAAGACTTCATTGTGGAGGTAGTTTTCAAAGGCCTTGCGGTACTCTATCTCCTCCTGCTCTTTCTTTAGCTGGTTGTCTGTCTTGGGGCAGGCGCAGCACCTGCCCCCCGAGGTGGGCTCATCTGTGTGGTTCCACTTCTGCTCATCCTCACTATCCAGGTGGGTCGGTGTGCGCGATGGCAGCTTCATTCCTGGGGAGGAAAAATCGGTGTGAGGGGAAGCCAGACAAACAGATGTGAAGTGAGCAGCAGCTGGATACTAACCTTGTAGGCAGTAGTCAAACTTGTAGAGGTCGCTGTCCTCGTGCTGCTTACGACAGATGACCCGGTAGTGGGTGATGTTGCCATTGGGACTGGTGGGAGGCTTCCACTTCAAGATGATCTGAGAAGAGGAGTTGGAGGAGGAGATGGGGTCCAGAGGCACAGAGGGCTCTGAGGCAGTTGGAGGAAGAAAGGGAGAAGTGAGTCAGGACTGGACTGGTATTGTATGACCTTCAGGCCGACTGCAAAAAGGATAATCACATCAGTTCATCAAAGGGGACTTTCCTGTTATCAATGCCTGAAGATAACCTGTGGATAGTGTCATACGCTATGGAGCAATGATTTGATTGGGTCCCTGTTTTGCTTGCACATTTACATGCACGTGTGTAGAGGTGATGGGATTCACATTACTACAAAGGGTTTCACTCTGTTTTGCTGACCCGACAGTTGGTGGCGATACCAAGCCAAGAAACATGGTGATGCCCAGGACAACTTGGGGAGGAAGAAGACGGCTATCGAGCAAACATAGATGTAAACAATGCAGGGTTGAAAATGTTGTAAATGACTTATGAAGAAGGGAATGCATTCAGCATGTTTGTTATGCCTCAAGGATACACAGGATGTTTGGGTGAAAAAGACAAAATGTAAACAAAACTGTGTTTGTTTACAAGGAATCTCCACAAAAATGTGATTCTGTGTATCATTTCTTTATTATCCAATTGTAAAGTCAGATATTCTCTACAGTTATCCAGTTTCCATCAAACGTCCTGTTGGAAAAATGATGCTTGTTTGTGTTAAAAACCTTAGTGACTGTGACGAACACATGGTGTAACAGTAAAGACCACAGGAGGTTCTAGATGAAGACATATCTGTATGTTTACACTCTATTAGATTAACCCTAAGGATGCCAGACACAGTGTTTGCAGAGTTGCAGTCTTATCTAAATGACTTTATTGCCTTAGGACCTTTTGACCTTAAGTCCTCA
>JAVQJF010124971.1:0-11757 GCA_036023855.1 Gadopsis marmoratus | reverse complement strand
ATAGAAGAATTGGGTGAACCATTCATTTATCCCAAAAGGTCGCAGGGGGGGGCTGGAGCCAATCCCAGCTAACATTGGGCGAGAGGCAGGGAAACACCCTGGACTGGTCGCCAGTCAATCGCAGGGCAGACAAACAGACATTTAGGGGGCACACATTCGTACCACATTTATACACCAATGGGGACACAGTTGCCATGCTGGCCTCCACCGAGGGCAACTCGGCGTTCAGTGTCTTGCCCAGGGACACTTCGACATGCGGACAGCGGGAGCTGGGACCGAACCACCAACCCTGGGGTTAATGGAATGAAAACTTAGCTCTCAAAAACATTATACTATTATATTGTCAATTACCTGTATCATTCTGGCATTAGGTATTCCATTGGGATGTGTGGTTAGTTTATTTTTGCTAATAATATCATGGTCAGTAGATGGCACTCTAGGCATTATATGACAGCAACAGTAGCTAACAGAGCAGTAGAAGCAGTAAGTACGTAGTGAGCGAGTACCAAAGAAAGAACTTGAGGCGAAATACTTCCTGCAACGCAACCCTCTCCAAAAGGCCACAGACTCTCTGTTCATGAGCCGACCAGAGCCGACTCACATTGCCTGAGGTAACATTGAGAAAGAGTTTAAAATTTGTGGGCAAATTGAAGAAAGTGGGCAGAAGGATAAATGATCCTATCTCAGCTTGGTCCACCAGATTGAAGTGGGGAGAGAAAAAGGACAGCCAGAGACTGAGGTTGTGGAAGCTGTAATCAGGGCTGTCAGCCCAGGGCTCCCCTTGAGAGACATGTTGGAGATCAAATGCGGGCTGACCCTCACAGCACTTCTTGCCATCCTGAAGGGTCTTTATAAAGTAGACAGCTCCAATGACCTCTACCACCATCTTATAAACATCTCCCAAGTGCCTAAAGAGACCACCCTGAACTTTGGATTCCGTGCAATTGAGCTTAAGGAGAAACTGTTATGGGAGGCAACAAATTAAGAAACTGATGACCAGTACAGCAGAGCCACCATTCAGCAGAAGTTCCTCCGCTCAATTGAGACAATTAAGTGACTCTGTGAAATTCTATGTCCTGCCCCACCTCAGCGATGTCAGTATATCAAAGGAAGAACTAATAGAGAGGGTAAATGAAGCTGCAAAGGTTGAAACAACAAAACAATAAAAGGGAAACAGACTAAATCTGCCAGCATGAATGCACAGCAGATCATGAAAGAGCTTTGTACAGAAGTGAAGCAGATATTCCTTGCAGTAATGGAGACAAGTCCCCCCCCCCCGGATCGAAGCAGCGAGCAAAAGGCTGCCAAAGATGCAGAGAAGAGAAGATGTGGTGAAAATTGTTTCCACTGTTTCAAATGTGGGCAAGAGTGGCACTTTCATCGATGCAGAGTGCATGAAAAGGTTAGTAGGAAATAGATGTATGGTTAACTGCTTCATGGACAATCATCCAGTTAAAGTATGGTGGGACACAGGGGCACAGGCTACCATAGTAAATGATGCCTGGTGACGGAAACACCTGCCACACTCATTTATCCCGCTCACCTCAGAGCTTTTAGAGGAGGAGACACTGACAGTTCTAGCTGGCAATGACATACCCATCCCCTGTATTGGGTAGATTGAGGTCAGCTTTGGGCTGGACAGCAACCCTCAAGTGACCAGCAACCTACAAGGGCCAATACTCGAGTCTAATGACCAAGCAGTTGCCAGTGACCCCATCATTGGTTGCAACATCATAGAGACTGAAATGAAGGAAAGACCAAAGCTGGAAGAAAGCAACTAGCACACAAAGTGATTAAAGCATTTGCCATAACTGAAAACTGCTCAGAGGGTGGTGAAGTTGATGCAAAACAGTGTTACAGACCCAGAGACTGGTGTGGTCTGCACAGGTGAGAAAAGGGTGCTCTTGCCAGCCAATCAAGTCACCACCATCTATGTCCAGGCACATGTGGGTTCACGAGTTAGGGGACAAGTCATGAAGAAAGGTCACTTACCATCACGCACACTCATACAGTGGACCAGCTCCCACCAGGAAGTGTTGGATCAGCTGATTGAGGTGCTCACAAAACCTCCTGTCCTTGGATATCCTTTACCCAGCTAATTTGTGTTCATTGTGATGCACCCCTGGTTGGTTTGGATGCTGTGTTGTATGCGCATCAACAAGGGAAGATGAGAGTGATAGTGTATGCCCTGAGTCCGTCAGAGAAGAGGTACCATCTACACTCCGTTAAGTTGGATTTTTTAGCATTAAAGTGGGCCTTTTGTGAGCGTTTCTGTGATTACTTGTACCATGCTTCATTGTTTGTTGTGTACACAGACAACAACCCGCTGACATATGTGCTCACTACTGCAAAACTCAATGTCACAGGGTCACAGATGGGTGGTTGAGATGGCAGACTACAACTTCACCATACGCTATCGTCCTGGAAAAAAACAACTCACATTGTAACTGATGGCAACGTCAGCCGTCATTCATGTTCCGTGACTGGCATAAAGTGAGTTGATGTTGTAAACCGGAAGTCAGTACAGAATACGGCAATATGTTAAGCGCCTGAATTCGTCTGCCGCACGGAATCAATTGTGTATGTAAGTTATCGTTATGTTGTAAAACTTAGTGTCATGCATGTTTCTAGACAGTGTTAACTTGTATCAATGTTACATAAACTGTCTGTATATTTCCCATATGTTTTCAGCGCATGTATGTGCGTGTCTAGTCATACGAAAAAGCGTGGCTATCAAGCTAGCAGTACCACACGTGAAGACGGAGTGTCAGCAGTGTCTCCATAATTTGCACCCTTGGCAAGCAGAGCAAGGTATGTGAGTTAATGTGTTAAACAAAGGGAAATTCTGTGGGCTGAACTCTGCTGTGGTTATTGCCAAGGGCCTCTAAACAGATGCTGATACGTTGTCTCGGATGCCACTGGACATAGAGGAAGACTACATGAACAGCTGCACTCCTGAGGCCAGTCAAGAGGCAATCAGGTCATCCATGGAGAGCATGATGGTGGGAATGAGAATACCTTGCCAGGGTGTTGGAGTGGTCCACATCAACGCCTTGGACCTTGTGAAAGACGGTGGGACAGGACAACCTCTCATCCCAGTACAAATCTGCAAGGCTCAGGAGGCAGATGAAATCATATCCAGAGTCCTCTGGTATAAGTGCCAGAACAGGAGGCAAAGTAGAGCTGAGACTAAAGCAGAGGACCCTGCTGTAGCCACCCACAGGGAAATGGACAGGTAAAGACATTGAACCATACCCTGTCAATGTTGTGCACCCTGGAAGACAAAGAAAATAGGACTGGAAAGAGTCTTTGGCTAAGGTTGTCCACGCATACAAGTGCAAGAATGAGTCAGCAGGTCACGCACCCTACTACCTCATCTTCGGGCGTTCTCCTTGCCTGCCAATTGATCTGTTGTTTGATCTCAAAGGAGATGACGTACCTGAAACCTACAAAGGCTTTGAGAGCAAAATGCATGCCAGATTGCTGCCAGGACAGCAGACAAGGGGGCAGCTTGTGGAAAAACCCACTACGACAGAAAAGTGCAGGGGAGAGACCTTCAGCCAGGTGACTGAGTCCATATCCGAAAACTTACCCCAAGAGGTGTGCATGGAAAGATCCAATCTTATTGGGAAGGAAAGGTATACCAAGTGAAAGAAAGGAAAAGTGAAAACAGCCCGGTCTACCAGGTCAGCCCAGAAAATGGCAAAAGGTGGGACAGAGTGGTTCACAGGAACCTCTGTTGCTGTATGACCACCTACCCCTGGAACAGTCATCAGTCAAGACGTCACAGCCAAAAAGGGGCTTGTAAAGCCTCACAAAGGGGAACATCAGATCCCAGGGCATGGAACTGCAGAAGCTGGACCCCGGCAGTGACTCAGATGATGACCCTTGTGGTACCACCAGTGGCATCTCAGATCAAGCCGCAGGAAGCAGAAGAGCCAAGAGTGGCTGAATCCTCTGGCAGAGCCATTCCAGCTGCACCGGAGTCAGCATCAACAACCTGATGGGGATGTGCCACTACAGTCTGAGAGACCTGAACTAGGCCTAGACAGACATCAGGGTGGTGATTTAGAGGCAGACCAGTCCAACTGGTAAGACAGTACCCACAGAGCCAAAGACAGCGTCCAGTGGTATTTAGTTATGAGACATTCGGTCAGCCTTCCTTTGTCACCAGACACTGTGCCATTAGAGAAACTCAGAGTGGTGAGCAGAAACCCCTATGGTGACCTTGGACTGTTGAGCGAGTGTGCTGAAATGTTGGGAGACATTAATTTTTTTTGGGAGAGTGTGGCACGGGGTGTTGGAAAAGACAGACAAACTCTAGACCCCCTTTTTTTTAATGCAATGAAAAGGAAGGTCTCAAAAACATGAAATTATTATATTGTCAATTACCTGTATCATTCTGGCATTAGGTCTTCCATTGGGATGTGTGGTTAGATTATTTATGCTAATGATAACATGGCCAGTAGATGGCACTCCAGGCGTTATACGACAGCATCAGTAGCCAACGACAGTAGAGCAGTAGAAGGGGTCAGTATGTTCGCAGTAGAGAACACTTCTGACCCTATGTTGCATTTTCATGTTTTCCACAGAAATTAAATGTGTCGCACCAGAGTGAGCTTCGCTTCATTCTTGTATGTGTAACATAGACGTCTCAGCGGGTGTTGTGGTCTACTGACAAAAAAACCTTCTTCACATATTCACAAGCTGTTTTTACTAACCTGTTTCTGCTAACATCCAAGCGATGGTTTCTCCATCACTTGCCTTCTGACGAACTGCACAAAGTACAGCTATATGAGACCCTGTATGTAACTAAACATTTACAGCGCGAGCAAGTTCCCATTTGGGGGCTGCTGAATACAGCTACTCGGACTTATTTACCATGATGTCTTGCTCTGTGTTAATGGCTGCTGACTGCTGAGAGAAGCATGTGGTTTGTCTGAGGGCCTGAGGCAGCAGCAGCAGCAGTGGCTGGTCCTTCCCTCCCTTCCTCGTCCATCGATCCACCGTGACTCTGCAGGAGCCAGATGAAAACCTCTCGCTATGATTTATGAGACGTCATCTCCAGGGGAACGGGTGGTGGCCCTCCCTCCCTGCATTTGGTGAGGGAGAAACTTGCCGGAGGGCAAAACCAGATCCCCTGGGTCCTAAGATCTGATATTCTATACTGCTACAGGGTTAATGAAACAAGCTGGGTTTATAGTAGACACTTTACATTATAGTGGTATTCCAATGACCATCTATTTATTCTTATAGCATAACAAGTAAAGGAAAGCTAGGACCAACGTTCATTGAATTTATTTGGTAACACATAAAAACTGCTTAATATTAGCAGAATTAGTTAAGTGAAAGGCCCACTAAGAGTATTATGTATCAACATGTATATGGTGCCACAATTTCACTTTTTTGTAATATTGTACAAATAATGATTCATTAAGTGTGTTGAGAACAATGTTAAAACCTAAGATTGATGAAGAAAGAACCAAGAAATATCGGTGCCACACTATTCATATACTGACAGTAATAGAATGTAAAAGTATTGAAATCCTCATTTGCATATTAGATTATGCTTCTGTTAATCAGATAGTAACAAGTGTAATTTTGTATTATTACTGTAAGATGATTAGTTGTATTTCCTTTTTTAGTTTGTTCCTAAAGTATTACAAATTCAGAAACATGTTTATTCATTAGTGCCACGAAACCAATGAAAAAGGTGGCAACAAATGCTTGCTTAGCAACTTACTTAAGGAGCAATGAGAAACCACCGAATGTTAGCGTATTTGTTTATCTATGAACCAACACACACAATCATGTCGGAGCGTTCCACTTTCCTCCATTTGCACTGATGGCAGCATTAAGAAGTAATTCTGAAGGCTTAATCCACTTAAAATTAGAGGAGGCTTTTAAGGATTCTATCTTAAGGGTACCCTAAACAAAATAAAGATACAAGAAAAAGTTCTCAGGAGACTCTGAGAGATGCAAAATTCATGTTCTAGTAGTAAGAAGAATAGAAGTGTAACAAATGACACGGTAAGAGAAAATGGGAGAGGATGAGTGTGTGTCTGTTCCCATGTGTTGTGTTTTGTTGTGTGACAATGAGTTGAGCTGACAGTCCCCATGGACAGCAAGTTGTGACTGATTCTCTATCCTTCTTATTTTTCTTTTCTCCTCTCCTCCCGTTACACTCTTCTCCTTGTTTCCTCTCATCTACTTTCATCTCCCTCTCCTGTCCTCTTCGCACTCCTCTACCTTGACTCCTCTCTCCTGCCTTTATTGTTTCCTCACCTCTCCTCGCCTCCCCTCCCTCCCCAGCAGCACCTGTAAAAAATGACTTAAAATCGATGCGGGGAGGAAAAGCAGAGGAAAGGAGGAGCAAAGAGAAAGTCAACCCTGGGGCTGTTGGAGGAGTGCTGAGGCTAGCAATGTCATGCCTGACTTGACCACCATAAATATAACAGCAATGGTGATGATGGGTAAAAAACGTTACATTGTCACTACATGTTTTTAATAATATATGAAGACGTAGTCATCCTAATTATACATATTTGCAAAATTGGTATTATATTTCTAATTCATGAAACATCTGCCCACACCATTACTGATGTGAGGTGAAGTGTTATGCGGACGATGTTGGGTGTAATGCTAATGTATCATGTTGATAAATGAAGGTCACTATTTCATACCTCTGTGACATTTCCAGAGAGTGCACTGTACACGAATGGGACAGCGTGTAATCAAGTGGGTGGTGGCGTGTGCATATCTCTCCATGTCATGGCACCTGCTTTCCACCAAGCCGTACATCTCAGAAAGCGGGGGGGGGGGGAACAAGCCGTGTGACATTGTGAAATGACTCCGGACCTGATGTATAGTGTTCTATATGTGCCTGAGGAGCTATAAGTGGCAATGACGGCCTGTCGGGGGCTGAGGCTGCAGTGTTGGAGTGGAGAGGCGGAAGGAAGGGTGTTGAGCTGTGAAGGGCTAAAAAAAAGTCCAGTCAAGTGATGGAAGTGCTGAAAAGGAGACCGAAATGTGTTAGGGTGAAGAAAATGTTCAGAATGGAAATCAGTGCCTCATCACTATATGGACATACACATACAGAGAGACACGGATGAATACAAACATAAAAGCACACACGCTCTGATGTTGTCAAAGCAGATGATGGGGTATTCTTTTCTAGTTACATTTTTTACATTCAAACTTATACATTTGTGTGTATTTTCATTTCACAATATACCGATTGTGTTAAGATTGCTCTTAAAATCTGCTTTCCGGAGACCTCCAGTTGTTTGAGGTCAAACCAAGTGCTTGAACAAAACATTTATTGCATGTGAAACCTGCCAACATGACTTCTCCAGTCTTTTCTCTGTGAAAGGCGTTGGTTTTGTGCAGATTATATTAGCAATATAGAAATGAAAAGACAAATGTGAGACACGTCTTACGATACCCTAGACAAGGAGAGAGAGAGAGGGGTGACGGAAGTCTCTACTCTTCATTTTGCACCTGCCGACAAAATGGAAATATTTCTTTTTTATTGCTCACACACCTAATAGTGCCCGGGTAGACAAAAACATCCGCAGAAAGATCTGAGTTGAGAGAAGAGGGTTTTTGACGGTAAAAAAAAGAAAGAAAAGTCAAATGTCACCTAATCCTTTTCTCATGAAGCACCTGGAAACTGCTTTAGTCCTGGCCTTTGTTCTCTTGCTTTATAACACCTTGAATGGGATGTACCAGGAAAGGATAATTGAAAAAAACATTTTCTATATATATATAGACTAATATTAACTGTCTATAAGAAGCTGCGATATTCATGGTGTTTAAAGTCGTGCATGAACCTAGAAAAGAATGCGAATGAGTTTTCTCGACACTTTTCCACATTAAGGGCGATTTCACACCTATAGTTTGTTTGTTCTGGTCCAAATCAGCTGATGCATCATTACAAACCATGTCATCAACCAACGTTCACTCGGCTTATTGGTCAGATGTGTCTCGGTTGTGTTAGCAAGAAGGTAAATACAGGAAGAAGTGTTCTGCGTTCTGTACTAGAACCTATTTCTGCGGGAGACATGTTGCTATGCAATTTAACACAGAGCAACTGCACAGTTGGCATTTGCTTATAGCCGCGGCAATTATCTGGGCAATATACCAGGCAAAACTATACCGGCGGAATGCTGAATTGACTTCGAGGAAAAGTCTTGAAAATATTATACTGCTCCACACTTTGCAAAGAGGACGTGCTGCCTTCAGATCACTGAGCAGAATGCAAAGCACACCTGGCTACAGGAGCCGTTCAGCCCAAACGTGTGGAGCACACCTGGTAGTTGGGTTGGATCGAGGTCGGTGCGGTCTCGGTGTGGTTGTTTTGGTCTGCACCTGAGTATGATTATTGTGTTTACACCTGCCAAATAGAAACGCACCATGTTCTATTCGATTTAACCGAACCAAACAGGTTAGGTGTGAAAACGCACGAAGAGAGCTAGGTTCCTCTCCCTTATTAACTGTTCACTAAACCCCTCCCCTGAACAGCAAATGTTCAGTTATTGCCTAGCGCCCCAACTGGGCACAGCAGGCACTGTCAAGCTTTGGATTCCTCTGCATGTTATAAGAGCGACGCTCTGTATATAAAGAGTGTGGATGGTTGATCTTTCATTTTTTTTACCCTTTACAAAACTGAGTAGCAAAAGCATAAAGAATAGATTAAACTGTGTGTTTGTCTGCTCTAACATAAGCTGCAATCACACGTCTGGCTGACTAGCATACTAGTGTCACTAGGCCAGCAGTACTTTATACTTCATTATTTGTTGTTTTTTTTTGGGGGGGGGGTTACAGGTTACATTAAAAAAAGACCCGTTCACAAATATAGCGCAGTGTAGTGTTTCTCCACATCCCCGTGGATGCTACTATACCCGTGTGGAGGCTCACATTAGTGCCTCTGTAGATTTGGGAATGTTTGCACTCCAGCAACCCCAGCCACACTGCGCCTATCCCAGACAGTGTTATGTCGCCAACCTTAGTTCGCGTTATAAAACCCTTTTCTCTTTTAACATTAAAAGTGAAACAAAAATAAAGCATAAATTTAACTTTTGTCTTGATTTGTCCAAGTATGTAAGCTATCAGCTAAGCAAGGTTTTGTGAGAATTGACTACGTTTGATCCTACATTTTATCCAATACTTAAACCACTTGAAAGTGCTTCTGGGGCTGTTTCTTTATTTACATGTCTTATGGATGATCAACTGGTGAGGATGCTGAGTTTGCGCCTTGGATTCGCAGGTTCTGCCTCAGTCTTTTAGCACCATATCCTGTTTGTCGCCATCAAGTCAATATTTAAGACAGTTGGAAACATTAAAAAGTAGTTTACAAGCAACTCATGAAGGTTACATAAATCTGCCAGCTGACATTTCAGCTGGCTAGAAATGTGAACTCTGCTTTTTCTCCAATTTCCAGTGGTAAATCTTCCCGTTGTGTGTACCGTGCGAGTATGGAAAGCTTGACAGGCATAGCAACTGTAACTAAGGGGACAAGGCTTAGTGACCAGCCAATTAGCTTCTCACTGTTCTTGCTGTTATCCACTAAATCCCTTACCTCCCAGCCCTCACCAACCCATCATTTAATATTGTCCACTCACCATCCTCCGTGGGCACGTAGACATTTAGGTAGAGGCAGTCCTCGCTCTGATTCTGGATGTAACCTGCCGCCACGTCTAGGTTGTCTGTGAACCACACGGGCAACATAATCTCCGGGAGCACGCCGTGGACATTCTGAGGGCACACGGGTGCGAACTGGGTGGCGTTGCGGATCTCCTGCCAGGATCCCGGGGCTTCGGGCGGCTGAAAGCGGCGGTCGCCGATGGGCGCTGTGGCATAGGGGACGCCCAGGTACTGCTCTACAGGGCCCAAGATCTCATTGTTCAAGTCTTTCTTGATGCCTCTGAGCTTGCCGTAGTTGGTAGTGACTATGGGGTGTTTGGAAGGGTCTATTTTCTGGCTAGAGGCCAGGCTGATGACCAGGGTCAGGCCTAGCAGACCCATTAGGCAGCAGTCTGTCATTAGACTAAGGGGGCGTGTCCTGGACCACAGACCCCGCCAACTTTGTTTACTTAGAGCAAGTGGAAGGGGGTACATGACTGGATTCATACTGCTCAGCCCCCTGCCTGTACTCTGTTTTAGAATACTTGTGTATTTTTATGAGAGAATGTGGATTATAACCAACAGTCTGGAAGGTAAGGCATAAGAGGAGGATTAAAAAAACAATAACTTGACAGACTTAAAGGAGCTTTTTTGGAGGATCAAGAGGAGGAGCGGTGGGTGAAGGTGAGATGGAGGGCAAAGCAGCTGTTGGGGGAAAGAAGGGTCCTCGGAGTGCTGGATAGGGAGGTCAAACGTAGGTGTCGGTGCCAGGTCAGTGTTGATTCTGAGCAATGGCAACCCGAAAAGCTTCCTCAGCCATGGTTCTGTTGCGTTCCATCCCTATTGGTCTTCTGTTATCCAGATCATTAGATTTGAACAGCTGCTGAATTCTGCAGAATGAGAAAGAGAGGGAGGTGGGAAGAGATTTAAAGGACAGTGATCCATAGAGAGAAAACAGGAAAAGAGAGCGGGAGAGAGAAGGAGAGAGAAGGAGGCAAAGGGGGATGAGGGAGAGAGAAAGATAAGAGAGATTATAGCTTATCTGAAACAGAAATATATTCCATTAAATGTTGTCAGAGCAACATTTTCCCTTCAACTGCTGCAAAAAAAATATGAAACGAAAGCAGTAGAAATGGAAGAAAACGACCCTCAGCAGACATTATTGTCGAGATCACACATCAATAGGCCTCATTTTGGGAATATTTCACGTGGTGATCAATGTGTTTCGCTTGACTTGATCACTGTCTGAACAATGCAGCATGTGGAGGAACTTGAAAAATGCAATCCTTGTGATCACATTTGACTTCCTCTGGCTCTCGCGACATAATCTGGCCCACAGAAATCTCATGTATTCTGCATGTTGAGTGCACGTTTCTGACATGACTCTTCCCGTCTATTATGGATGAAAACCCTAAATTGGGCTTTGTTCTGTCCTGTACGAGGACATGTACCAAATCCCTCCTGGTGATCTGTATTTAACCTGCCAGCTTACCCCCCAACACGCTAACATCTCCGCCGAGAGCTGACGTAGTCACGCCATTACATCAAGTTTTCTGATGTGCTTCTGATGCTACTGATGCCTCAATATTTACGGTTATTCATTTCTTAAAGGCTTCCATGCTGGTCCTGAGGCTAAACGTCCAGTGGGCAGCATAGGGGAAGAGTAGAGGCTAGAGATTAGGGTGAGGTCACTGCCCAGAAAGGTCAAAGGTCAGTAATGTGTGCCTGTAAGCAGCTTATAACAGCCCAGGACACTTTCGGACTACATGCAGAGCACAAAGACACACACACACACGCACACGCACACAGTAAGCCTTAAATGTCCCACACATGAATGAATGCGTACGCACTGTACAGTCATTCATGTAATCTACTGTGCAAATCCTCATGTAACAGACCTAGTCAGAAATGCATGAGGCATGGAGGAGATTATAGTCACAACATTGTTGGGTGGTGTTATGTAATGGTAGGGGGGGACACGCAACCCTATGAAGGTATTATTGGTGCAAAACATCTGAGCACCTGTGACAGTGATTTGTAGTTGTAGAAAACCCCATAGAATTTTTTTCTCTTCTACAAGTCACAAATCTTCCGATACAAGTCACAAATCTTGAGATACAAGTCACAAATCTT
>JAVQJF010124962.1:0-17957 GCA_036023855.1 Gadopsis marmoratus | reverse complement strand
CACTGGGGCAGGATTCACTGGGGCAGAATTCACTGGGGCAGGAGTCTCTGGGGCAGGATTCACTGGGGCAGAATTCACTGGGGCAGGAGTCTCTGGGGCAGGATTCACTGAGGCAGGTGTCACTGGGGCAGGAGTCTCTGGGGTAGATTTCACTGGAGCAGGAGTCTCTGGGGCAGGATTCACTGGGGCAGGTTTCACTGGTGTAGGTTTAACTCTCAGGGTGTTACCTCATCATCATGGTCATCACTGTAGTCGGATGGCTGCATCTGATTGGCCGAGCAGGGGGAGCACATGGAGGTGGAGCGGGGTAAAGGAGGAGGGGGGGATTTTTCTCCAAACCTCCACCCTCCCTCATCCTCGTCAAAGGCGGCAGAGTCCTCATTGTCATGGTAATGCTGAGACAGACTTCCGGAGGGTCGACAGCCCAGAACAAAATGGGGTCTGGTTCTGGGACTGTTGTTAGCCTTGTTAGCCTCCATGCTAGCTAGCTCCTGCTCACCATGGCTAACTGCACAGTTAGCATTAATGCTATCCTGCTTAGCATAATTAGCACCTGGGCTCTGAGCCTGTCTGACTGCAGCCTCCATGGCTTCTTCCACTGCTACCTGTGCTAACACACTGATAGCATCTTCGCTAGCATCGCTAGCATTGTCATCACTAGTCTGGCAGCTAGTCTCATCTTCGCTGATATCATCATCACTGACCTTATGTTTATCTGCTGAACTATTAGCCTGGTTAGCATCATCAACATTGACACTGTCATCATCAATGGCCCATTCCTTTGTGATATCATCAACATGCATCATATAGGCCCCCGGTGGAGGTGGAGGGGGGTTACTAGGGGGCGGGCCCACAGGATTTCCTGTTGCTACCTGTGGCTGATCCACCTTTGGCTGGTCCTGGTCATATGGCTCCGTCATTAAGAAGACTGTCTCCACCTTCTCTGATGTCTGAAACAAGAAGTGAAGATTAAATGGAAAAAATCCATCAGGTGTACAGATGCCTTTCACAGGTACCGAGTTATAATATCCACCAGAGTTTATGAAATTGTTGTCGATGAGTCAAGGATGATGGTGGTGTACAGCACTGTTAAATTTAATCCCAGGTGTCTATAATGGATAATGGATGGTGTAAGAAGTCCACATACCAGAAGTGAGGTAGACACTTAAATCTTTCAATTCTCCAGCCAAAGATTAGAAACTGGATCAAATTTAAAATCCATAAATAAGTTAAAAAGGCAATAAACACATAATGGAAGATTTAAAGAGACTTTTCTTATTATTATTACTTAAGTTTGCAAATTTCATTTTCCCCTCAAATAAACAAAAGCACTTAATTATCCGAAAAAACCAATAGCACAGTAAAACCTCAATGATGACCATAAAATGTTGTCCATCGAGTGTCGTACATTGTGGAGTGGAGCAGGTAGTTGGCGGCAGATGTTCAATTTTGAGGTATTTATGCTTTCATCATCTTATTTGTAAAATACTGCTGTGATGAGCAAGTTTTTATCTCAGGTGTTTCAGGAACCTCTGGCTGCATATTATCTGATTCCAACTGAGTTGCCATTAATCTGTTACATAGCATTGCATGGCACAAAAAGTTCACATAAAATATTTGAGTAGATATAATCAGGCAGCAACATTTCACACAGTATCACTTATAAATCTGTTGATGCTGATAAAATAATTTTGTCTATGACTAATTGACTACTGGCTACATGTCAGACTGGTGGTTTTAGTAGTCAACTACATGAGTAGTTGGTGAGACCCTGATGATCACTGTGATTAGTCTTTGGTCAGTTTATTAATAAAAACATAAAAATGTGTTTATCTGTAAAGTTCTTTATTCCTGAGTGTAAACATGAGGGAAGACAGACAGATAGACTGGTACACAGTATGCCCGATCACACCAGACAGTGATATGGAAAAAATAATATGTATATCTTTGTGAAATATTTGGTTCCAGAGTCTTTGTGACATAGTGACTACTCTCAGGGCTAGTTGGTGAACAGCTGTATCTGGTGAGCTACCATCTAACAAGCTGGCCAACTGGGAACATGTTAACACCCTCAGGATATTTCACCATTTCATTCAAAAAAGGGTTACTGAAGAGGGAAAATAATTTAAGCTACGATAGCTTCTCTCCAGCTGGACTCTTCAGCTCTCCATTCACTTAACGGTATTGACCAATGCTGTAAATTTATGTGTCAGGGTTAAAATAATTTAAATGATTTGCGCTACAATTTCACAATTTTAAATGTTGCTATGACCAAGCCTTTACAATCACCGGACAGACAGTACAGGCAGAAAGTTAAACAGACGGGTACCTTCAGCAGGTTGTGTTCTCTGAAGGTTATTTGTTCTCTGGCTGAGTTCAGCAGAGCATTCAGCTCAGGAGACATTTCATCAAATGTAGGTTTAGGCTGTAAACACACACACAAACAAAGGTTACAAAGACAGACAGGTAAACAAAAGACAGAAACTTAAGACCTTTGAATTGCTACCACATCTCTGATTTCTTCAGCAATTAAAGTAACAACGTAAAAATAAAAACTTAGTTTGATTCTCAGTAGAAATGGACAGTCAGGCTGCAGCCATGCAGAGGGCGTGGTCAGGGAGGGCGCGTTCATGGGGCGTGGTCAGGGAGGGCGTGGAGCATAGATTTGTTAGTAATTAGTCTAGAACTATTAACCAGTGTTTGTTGTTAGCTGGTGTGCTACAGAAACGGAATGTAATTTAAAAAAGATTCAAGAGTTTTCAGTTGACAAATAAATGTATGCAACATCATTATATTAGTTTTTATATTACTTTATTCTACTGTGACCTACTGTGTTGTAATGTGACCTACTGTGATATACTTTATTCTACTGTGATCTGCTGTGATATACTGTGTTGTACTGTGACCAACTGTGACCATCTGTGACCTACTGTATTCTACTGTGATCTACTCTGACTTCCTTACTGTGATATACTTAATTCTACTGTGACCTACTGTGACTTACTGTGATTTACTGTGACTTACTGTGATATACTTTATTCTACTGTGTTCAACTGTGCTTTAATCTGTTCTACTGTGACCTACTGTGATCGTCTGTATTCTGTGTTCTACTGTATTCTACTGTACAGTTTTCTATCAACAGCAAAACTACAAAATAAGAGTCTGGTTAAAGAAAACATCTTTCTAAGCGTTTGGAGCCCCTGATGAGTTTTTTGACACTAACTCTGAAGGATTAGTCTGAAGGCTATGAAGCATAGAATCCAAACAAATCATTTTGTGATTTTGACAACATGAACTGCCACTAGGGGCGTTTTCAAACCTGTTTGTGCCATTTAGTCCGGTTGAATCAGACCTCCATCTGATCCAACTACAAGGCATACTCTGCAGGTTTGAGTTCCTGTAGCCAACTGAGCATTCTGTAATCAACAGTGGCTAGCAACTAATGTTACCTGGAGAATGAATGGAGGTCTGACCTGGACTAACTTCTTGATATTTGGGCAGAAAGGTGCTTCTTCAGGAACTTCTTCCTGTTTGCTGTGTCACCCCAGACACATCTGGCCAATGAGCTGAGAGGACGATCTCACCTGACTTTTACTCATACATTTTGTTTTTTTACAATATAAAACAAAACCAAACAAAGGGAAAATAGGTTTATGACTCGTCCTCTGATTCAGATCAGAATAAACCAACTAGAGATTTGAAAACACCCCAAAAGATTTTAATAGCATAGTAGTTGTAATAATTACTCTAAATGTAATAAACAGGTATATGAATTGTAATCATTTGTTTATCTTCTATCAGCCATTATGTTGTACTGATCCATATTAGCAGATTTCACCAGAACTTGGAAGGTTTTAGAAAACCCTGAAGGCTTGGTGAAAAGCACCAGAAAGTCAAAGTAACCAATCAAAACCAGGGTTGAACCACAGGAAATGAAGAGCTGTTAACTCCCCCAGCAGCAAATCAAAAACCAGTGATGAACACTGGCTAACTGAACCCAACAAACTGGAGGACAAAAACACAAAGAAAATATGCTTGTTGCACCATTTTGATCAAAGGAGGAAGAGAAACAAAATGGCATCTGGGAGGAGGTGAAGGGAGAAGCTGAGAGGAGTTTAAACTGAACACTGCAGCTCCACACTACCTCCTGCTGGACACTCTGTCTCACAGCAGCAGGAGAAACTGATTCACTAATCTTCAAGCAGCAGAACAGGACACCTGAAGGTCGATGTGCTTTTCTACAGATTCTGATTCTCACTCATCATGAACTGATGAAACGTCTGACAGAAAAACACTCATGCGTTGACTTTAGAATTAGGGGACATCTCAGGATTAAAGTGATCCTGATGTCACACCTGGTTTCCACCTGGTTTATTATCTTCTTGCAGTTTTTCGGAGCTGAAGTGTTCAGTTTAAACTGACTCAGACGAGCCATCGTCTGATTTTTGTCCTGTTTCAGCGCTGCAGGGTTAACGTGTCGCTGCCAGGCCACTGTGTTTCATGCCGACCACCAACCAGCCACTCAGCATACCACTCTGGCCATGGAAGGTGACATCATGCCAGTCAGGTGACGTGATGAGAGGGCGGGGCTTAAGTTCAGCTTGTGGATAGGGGATTTCGGAGGGAGGAGGGGCTTCAATGGTGAGATCCCAGAGGTCCCGCCACCATGGAGGTCCAGACTTCTGCCTCTGCCCTCTCTGGTGTCATCCCCACCGATGATGTCACAGATCCCTGGGGTAGGTTCCGACGGTGAGGTTGGTGTCTTTACCTCACGAATCATGATCAATGGTTCCCCTGTGATAACATCATCAGCGGACAGCGGGATGATTCTGACCTGCCTGCCTGTCTCAATAATCCCTGTTGTCATGGTAACATCGGCGCTATCATCCCTGGTTGTCATGGTGACGACCCTGCCAGAGGCTGTGTCATAGCTCCGCCCCACAGTGTAGTTTTTCTCTCTGATTGGCTGAAGAGGAGTTTGGTTTGTTATGACACCGCCCTCCTGGAGCGCACAGGTGAGCAACATCAAACACACATACAGACCGACTGATTAACCAATGATGTAACAGGTGGGGAGGAGAGGTGAGGTCAGTAACACCTGTATCATTTAGGCAGCTGTTAATGTTTGATTGACAGCTCAGTGGACCTACCGGTGTTGAGCTATTGTCCAGTGGGTGGGCCTTTGAGACAGTCAGAGAGACAGGCAGCAAGACAGACAGAGAGAGACAGGCAGAGAGTCAGACAGACCACAAATGGACTTACTTGTGGTTCTGGTTCTGTTCCAGAAGTAAGAAAACTTAATTCAGAATCTCACTGACATTTGTACCAACTCTAATAACTAAAGATACAGAGAACAGACACTTTCTCTAACGTCATGTTTAAATGGCAGATTATTGAATCAATCAAATATCATTGTTGATACGACCTTTAACGGACACCATTTCCCATAAACCCACAGCCCAGATCAGGCTAAAGGTCGTGGTTCCACAGAAGAAGAACCTGCTGGCTTGTTGTATGCTTGAGTATTGTGAGTATTACCTCCCTTCACATCTGCAAAGGCCATGTGACCAATGACATCAGTGAACCTGCAGCTGGTTTGAACAGCGCTGAACCTGTGTGTGTGTGTGAGTGTGTGAGTGTGTGTGTGTGTGTGTGTGTGTGTGTGTGTGTGTGTGTGTTACATTTATTCACCAGCAGATGGCAGCAAGTTTCATAGGTTCCGATAATCAGAGTCTCTCCTCACCTCGTCTGGCTCTAGCGGTTCAATCATTGGGGAGTCGTCGACTCGTCGTAGAGGTGAGGAAGCAAGACGTTTCTCCCACTCTGTCATCCCTCCTCCTCCTCCTCCTCCTCCTCCCTCTAGGAAGGATCGTCTGAGAGCGCTGATGGTGCTCTGAGGTTTCTGCTCCTCCTCTGGACTCCCCAACATCTCCTGAAGACAGACAGCAGAGACGAAGACTGAGTCTCTATATGAGACAACAACATATCAAGACTGACATCAGTCTTACCTGAGTTTTCAAATCTTCATCCTGATCCGACTGAAAAACAGACAGGCAGGAAGGCAGTGAGACGTGTTCATAGTTCATATTACAGTTTATTCATTCATCCACAAACTAGCTGAATCAAGCTGCTGTCAGCAGTGATGTTCGTAAACACTCTTTATCATGTTTAACTTTTTCCACTTGCTGCTGTGTAACCAAGGCAACCAAAGGTACTACAGAGAGGGAAACATTACAGGAGCTGATTTTACTGATTTGCGTTCAGTGAATGATTCACATCTTCAGATAAAAGTATCGTAAACTGTCATAATGCCATTTCCTGTGTTTCAATCTGTAACCGACTCTGTTGATCTGCTGTTGTGATGAGATCTGAGGCCTGGACTACAAAGCAGGATTTGGGGTCAGTGAGGTCACTTCAGGTTTAACTCTGGGTTTCCAGGGTTACGACGGTGGTTCACTTCTTATCGGGGTACATCGCCATGGTAACTGATGCTGCATGCCTAACCTGCTCCAGAGCAGGTTATGTTGGAGATAACAGATCAATGCATATGTAAGCCCCGCCTACTGACCAATCAATTCTCCAAACCACCAATGTGGACTGTGAGAGGGACTGTTTTTATATGAGATATATTTTCTCATCGGAGGGACTGACTTATCTGTGTCAGCTTCTTCATTGTGTTTTTGTATCCTGACATCATCCTCCAACAGACTGCAGCACTAAAGCCTCGCACTTGTTGTACTGATGAGATATGACAATAAGCCTACTTACATCTTTGTTTGTATATTTATTTTTATTTGCTCTAAGTCTGTTTGACACCGTCTGGGTTTCAGCTGAAGGAATAAAGCTAAATCCGTATCACACGCCATAAGAATACATCTAAGCAACACATTCATTAATGGAAACACAGATGTAATGATCAGATCTACTCGTTAGGGCTCATTTTGGAGCAGTGATATCACAGTTTAGTTGCTGTCTTTCCTGCGTTCAGCAGCTGCTGCTGTGTTGCTTTCAGCCTGAATGATGTTGCACTTCTTTGTGGTTCTCTAATATTATAGTTTGCTCTTCATTTGTAAAGCCGCTCTGCTGCCGGCTCATGTTTGTGATTGGTTAGATTCTGCAGGCCCCGCCCCTTTCATGTCAGCACACTCATGGCTAGATTAGCAAAGCCGGGTTGGTTTATGAGTTGATGACCAGCGTCATGTGACCGCTTAGCGTGATGGTGGTTGTTCGGCTCAGTGAAGCCAGACAACGGAAAGGTATCCTGGGTGTGTTGAACTGGCTTCGTAGCTCAGACCTCAGGTGCCTACCTCCGTTGCCGTCAGGTCTCCGTCCACAGCTGTATCAGTCAGCTCAGTCTAAACACACAAACACATGTATATGTTTTCATCTTCAGTCCGACAGGAAGTCAGCATCATAAAAGTTTGTAAACCTCTGCATTCACAACAAGCAGCAAAATTCTAACTCTCAGATTGTGTTTAGTGTGTCTGCAAACATGGGCTGCTTCAAGTGAGACAGGTGAGACAGGTGTTTACTACCTTAGTGTCCTGTTTCTGAGGAGTCGGAGGACTCTGTTGAGAAATCTCTGTCGCTCTGGTCTGCTCCTGCTCCTCCTCCTCCTCCTCTGCCTCCTCTTCCTCATTCTGCTGCTGCACCTCCTCTGTATCCATCTCCATCCTCTCCTGCACCTCCTCCTCCACCACCAGCACCCCCTCAACTAGGAGACATGAGACAATGAGGGGAGAGAGAAAGCAAGAAGAAAAGAATACATGGACAGAGGAGAGGAGACAAGGAAACAGAAGGAGGTGTCAGTTGGTTTCACAGTTTCAGTCACCTGATCTAACGTGTGTCCTCTGATTGGTTGGTTTCCGTACCTTGCTCCGGCCTCCTCTCAGGCGTTACTGTGTTGATGAGGTCACTGACAGCAATGGCTTTAGATGCTCCGTACAGACCTGTTCCCATATCTACACACACACACACACACACACACACACACACCTACTGTGATGTCATCGACCATAGGGAGGGTAGCAACCATCAGCTGCAGCAGCAATAACCACAGCGACCACTGGGATGCTTGTCAGCCAGCCTTTCCTGTTCATCAGCAGCAAAGCATCACGGCCACTGTTGCCAAGGCAATGGCATGCAAGGCAGCCTGGGCCAATCAGCCAATCAGCATTCAGAACCACCATTAAGCCATGACCTGTTATTTAACATCACACTTCTTGTTCACCAGGATACAAGCAATGCTAACAAAGCTAACAATATTCTCAGATGCTAATAATGCTGCTATCATTAAAGAGTCAGACCTCCTTCCTGTCAAGCCCACAAAAAAACAACAACAAAAGTTGACTGGAAAGGGGTGGAGCTAACCACCGGGTGGGGCTTAAATCTTTTAAAAGGTTTTCTGTCCATATTTTAAGGCAAATGATCTATATACCTATCAGTTCTTTTAAATTCTCTCTTCTCTCTCTGACTGTGTTATTGATGACAGGACAGAGGTCTGACCACATGTGATTACATCAGCAGAAACAAAAGAGCTGATAGTTCAGTAATCAATATATCAGGATGCAGCTGAATAAGGTGAAGCATTCAGAGCTGTGGCCAATCACAGAACAGTACTACTACATTACTACTACAGCCAGCAGCAGTGTTACTGCAGTAATGAGCTCTACCTGTGTGTGTACCACCGTTGGCTTTGGGGGATGCTGTGATGGCTGGAGAGCCAATCAGAGAGCAAGTGGGTGTGGCCCTTGAAGCTGAGGACCAATCAAAAACTCTGGTCACCAACAAGAACAAGAAAGATCTGACCTATCTCAGAGTGGGACTCCTGCACCTGAAGTCTACTGCTACCGCTGAGACCTGTACTACTACTACTGGGACCAGAACCGCAACTACTGAAACCAGAACTACGACAACTGGGACAAGTACACCAACAAGTACAATAAACATTTGACCAATAAAACCATAAAACCTGAATCCCCAATACAGGCATAGTACTGCTGGTTCACCACCTTTGGTGATAAAACTATTGGAACCAGTGCCACTACTACTGGAATTGTTTTTTGGGACCAGCACTACATTGATGGGTCCAGACTACCACTGAGATCAGTATCACTACTACTGGGACCAGTACTACAACTACGCCAGGGAACAATACTGTGACTACTCGGACCAGGACTACAATTACAGGCACAAGTAATACAACTTCGACTACCAGGAACAGCACTTCTACTACTACTGTGATCAGGACTAGTACTACTATTCAATTCAATTCAATTTTATTTATGTAGCGCTATATCATAGCACTTGTTAATATAGAGCAAGTCCAAGCCAACTCTATATGTACAGACCCAACAATTCCACTATGAGCAGCACTTGGAGACAGTGGCAAGGAAACACTGCCTTTTAACAGGCAGAACCAGGCTCTTGGTGGGCGGTCATCTGCCTCGACCGGTTGGGTAGGACCAGTTCTACTAGGACCAGTATTACTGATATGCAGACCCATACAATGACTAATGGGGCTGGAACTACTACTGCTAAGACCAGGACTACTACTACCATGACCAGGATCAATACAACTGGGACCAGTACTTCTACTAATAGGACAAGACTACTACTCATGGGGCCAGAAGCAGTACTACTACTACTGGGGAAAAGGCTACCACAACCAGGCTCAGTACTACTCCCAGGATAAGCACTACCACAGGTACCAGTACTTCTACAGGGACCAGTACTACCTCAGGGACCATTACTAGTATGATCAGTATGAGTACCTCCGTCCAGGCTGCGGCTCAGTATGTTCCTCTTGCTGATGCATCGTGGGAAATGTGGTGCAGGTCTGGAGATCTGAGCACTGGCTCTGCGACTCTGAATCTGAGTCCGACCGCTGTAACGAAACTTTGAACCCAGAGACAGCAACTTCTTAGGGGTCTCCTCTGGAGACACCAGCCTGAGAGACAGACGGGAGGGAGACAGACAGGGGGGAGGGCAGACAGTTGTCACATCTCAACAAGTGTCTTGTTGTGTCATATTATGTCATCTTGTTTCACATGATACATCGTTACATCACATCACGTTTGACATCACATCATGTCATGTTTCATCATATTATGGCTTTTAACACATCACTGACTGACCTGAAGAAGGAGTGATGCTCCACACACACTTTCCACAGTCTTTTAGCTGCTCTGTGGTTCAACAGCTTGAAACCAATAGTAGACTCAAACTGGTCAAACTGGAGATGGACAGAGAGACTCAGACTGGTCAGACTGGAGATGGACAGACAGATCACTGATATATCATGATGTTTTGTCTGTTAGTGAAATGTTTCTCCGGTCAACTGATTTATATCTAGTCTTACAATTGTTTTTATAGGAAATGTTATTTTTCGTGATCTTTGTGAACATACTCATCATGAAGCCACATTTTATTTTCTGTCTGGAGGTCGAACTAAACAACAGAGATGTCCATTCATCTGTCAAACTCTTTGGTTCAGAGGAAGATTTGTGAATTAATGTTGGTGTAGATATCTATGGGCTGCAGACGAGGATGACGAATGATTTTGGGGAGTCCGTGACCTTTCTTCTAGCTGCAAACAAGTTTCTTAAAATTACAATAACAGGCAATATATGTGACAATGAATGCACAAAAAAGTCCACTCCAGTGAGTTATGGTGACATCTATAGTGAAATTTAAGATGCAATGCTGATTCCTTTTCTTTTCGTTTTTCTTTCTAGGTGAACCAATTTTCAAAAGGTTTATTATTTCATTTGTATATTCCTTTTTTACAATTTAAATCACATTTCCAACACTTCCATATTTAAAAGTTACACCGATTTGTTACATTTCAACGTTGGGGGTAATCAGTTCAGTTTTCTTAAAATAAACATTTTCCAAAACATTCCCTTAGTAAGTTAAATTACATTTCCACCTTTACATAAATTACTAGCATTCCTAATTAAAATTAATGGGTAGCTTCCACGTTTTTTTCCTTGTCCACTTTATTTGTTTAACTTTTGTGCCTCCCCATATAATCTTGGACAATATATATAACACTTTTTAAAACCACTTTTTTTGGGTCCTTATGTTTCTTAAAGACTAATTTGTTCCTTGCTCTCCATAGGCCATCCTTCACACTATTTACGATGGACATACCTGTCATACAGCCATATGCTACAATCTCATAGTTTAGTCGGCATCTATGCAAGCTCTGTAGCCATGGTTCTACCAATGCTCATATGCAATGCTGTTTCCTGCTGCTGCACCAGTCACACTTTCTTTGAACCAGGGCCTAAACCAGACCAGGGCTTGTAAATGTTACACTATATAACTATATACTTCATTCAGGGTGTCATGTCTGAACTCTCCTGCTGTGGTGTTGAGGCCTGTGTTGGCGTCTCACCTCTCCAGGTCGGATCTTGATGTAGAAGTTGTTCCTTTTGTACGAGATCTTCAGGATCTTCGGCCACGAGAATCTGTTGATCCTCAGTCTGTCTCTGTAGACCAGCAGGCCGCTACTGCACACACCCAGCATGATGGCCACACCCTCCGAATCCTGCACGCGCACACACACGCGCGCACACACACACACACACACACACACACACACACACACGCACACACACACACACGCACACACAGTAGACTCATGAATGACTAAAATGGAACAAGTCATGAAGGATTGAGTGGCATCTAGTGGTGACTGATAACCTCTCCGCTCACCGTCCCCTTCCAGGCAGGTAGAACCTTCGGTGGCCTCAAAACTCGTGAAAAACAGAAAGGCCCTCTCTAGAGCCAGAGTTGTGTTTGTCCATTCTGATCTAGTGTAGAAACATAGCAGTGCAACATGGCGGGGATACGTGAAAGAGGACGGGCTCTCTCTGTAGATTTGATGTATATGATATAATGTACAGATGCAGGCCTCATTCTAAGGTAACGGAAACACAACGATTCTGATTTTCAGAAGATTATAACTTCAGTCTCTCAGTTCAGCCCTCTGGATTTACAAAAGGTCTGAAAGAGGAAACAGCAACAACAGTTGAACGCAACACATAACACAAACATATTAGAATCAAAATATTCTTTCACAATGTTAATAGATATAAAACAGGGATGTTTGGTTGATACATGGAAAGGGCCCACAGTCCAAGACAAGAGTAAAAGACTTAAGAGTAACCAGACTCCAGTACTACAGTCCTGGAAGGAGTTCATTTTTGATCAAAGCTTAATATTAACGCATTGACTCATCCCACTCGAACATAAAAGCAGCCAAGTTTGGTTTGGTGTATTTTGTTTGCACATTTGTCAGTTACGACATGAATACCAGAAGTATGATAAATGATTTGATAGCTTTAGATGTATAGGGTCATGGCATGAAAGGGCTGGCACTCAGAACACATGGTTCGCTGTGGATTGTGGGTATCGTAGGAACAGCTCAGTGATAAAAATGATATTTTCTGTGCTAAATACATAGGAGTGTACTGTGTTATATTTGCTGATCTGGTGCTGACGTACAGCGGTAAGCGTATTGTCTCATTTCTGGTTGCCGGTGTTTCTGTGTTGTTGGTTGTGTGTTTCACTGCTCTAGCTAAATCCAGTTAATTTTGTTCTATTCCTCACTTCAGCGGCTAATTACCCGCTATACACTTAAGCGTACACAAGTTCTGCTTAAACACTCATAGCTCTCTCCTGTTAGCGACTCTCCGCTAATCCAACAGGTGTTTACACGCTATTCAGTTGCTTGCTAGCGCACTTTAACTTAGCGACTAGCATTGACTTCTCTCTCTTTCTCTCCTGCTCTCTCTTGCTCGGTGTGTCAGATGTTGAGTTATTCCTCTGCCTCCTTTCACAATAATGGCACGTGTAACAAATTTAGTTTATTCGCCGTATTGGAGGCTCAGTGAGTTAGAATTGCTGTTCCGCACCATGGAAGATCAGTTAGCCAACACCTAGCCAGTGTGAGCCGACCAAAGGTAGCTTCTGCTAGCGCTAGCCGTCTCCCGGCAACTCCTGAGCAGCCGGGAGACGACTGTCCGAAAGAAGCATAGCCCTAAGCCAAAGCCCACAGTTCACCCACTGAGAAACAAACTCTGATTACTGGAGAATTACTTTCTGGAGAAGACCTGGTCTGATTAGGAGAGATGGTATCCAACCCACTCTGGATGGAGCCGCTCTCACATCTAGAAATCTGGCTCAGTTTGTTAGCGGCCCTAAGCCATGACAACTCAGAGCTGAGACCAGGAGGCAGAGCTGCAGTCCTACATCTTCTCTGTTTCCACAGTTACCCACCCTGAACTCCACAGAGAGGCTGTCTGCCCCCCGACCACTGACATTAACTAAAACTAAAGTAAACAAAGGAGGAGTGATACATAAAAACAGTATAAAAATACATAAACAAATACCCAAAATTAAGACCACCACTGCACCAGTACAACAAAATAGAATTAAATGTGGACTCTTAAATATTAGGTCTCTGTCATCTAAAGCTGTACTAGTTAATGATCTAATATCAGACCATCACATTGATTTATTCTGTCTTACTGAAACCTGCTGTGTCATGATGAATATGTCAGCCTAAATGAATCCAGTCACATCAATACTCTCATTCCTCGAGGCCGAGGAGGTGGAGCTGCTGCCATCTTTGACTCAAGCCTAAGAATAAACCCTAAACCTAAACTAAATTATAACACATTCGAAAGCCTTGTTCTAAGTCTTACACACCCAAATTGGAAAACATTACAGCCAGTTCTATTTGTTATAGTGTACAAATATTCTGAATTTTTATCTGAATTCTCAGAGTTCTTATCAGGTTAATCCTTGAAACAGATAATGATAATTGGACCCTAAGGTTGTTTAATGGTCAATCATGATACACATATAAAGAGAACAATGCTGAAACACAAATACAATTGTGTTCCACGTTGAAATGTATCCTCTGCTTTTAACCCATGTAAGTGCTGTTGCATAAATGCTTCAAGTTCATGAGGTACAGTTCATAATTCATGAGGTCATGTAATAAATATTATGTACAATATATATACAATGTTAAAATTGAAATTAATTTAATTGAATTGTTTATATACAGCGTTCAGATGGTAAACAGAAATGAGTGTGAACGATACAGAGGGCATAGTTTGTGGTTTCGCCTGGAACTGTTGTTTTATTTACGGACTTCCGGTGGCACCGCATCAAAGGACTTTACCATCAAGCGAGAGCGGTGTCTGGCCCGAAAGACTCTGTAACGTCAACAGCAATATTTGTCGGCGCTCAGGGACTGAAACGGACAATTAAGGAAAGCTCAAAGAAACCTCTTTCCATGACAAGCGGCCAACGAAGTAGTTTGGTGGCTTGTCCTTTGTTTACATACTGTGTAACTGATGTATTTTATAACGTTTGTTTATACAGTTGTCGTGGTCAGGGACAGGTCAGGATAGACGCACAAATGGGGGGCAACTTAGAGCCGGGGGAGGATCAGCCGTCCAGCATTGTAAAATGTTGCTTATAGCAGGGCTGACTGAGGTGAGCCCTGAGCCCCCCCTTAGTTATGCTGCTATAGGCCTAGACTGCCAGGAGACATCCCATGATTCAATCCAATTCAATTCAATTTTATTTATATAGTGCTATATCATAACAGAGTTATCTCATAGCACTTGCTAATATAGAGCAAGTCTAGGCCAACTCTATATGTACAGACCCAACATTTCCACCTCCGGAACTGTGGAGTCTGGATCTGTCGATGCGGATCACCTGCTGCCCTTTGCTCTTGCTCAGCAGCGGCTGCTGCTATTATTGTTAGTGTTGTATTGCTGCTACTATTAGTTGTTTTAACATCAGTAACATTGTAGCTGCCATTGCTTTACGTCTGTATGTGGAAATGTACTGTGCTGCTGTGTGTTCTCTTTTATCCTGCCTCACTCTACCCCGCCGCTCTCTCTCTTTGTCTCTACCCAGGCAGAGAGGCAGATGACCGCTCACCCAGAGCCTGGTCCTGGTTCTGGTTCTGGTTCATGCCTCTGTCTCCTGGTGCTGCTCATGGTGGGAATTGGTGGGTTTCTGTACTTAAAGAGTCGGTCTGGACCTGCTCTGTATGAGCAAGTGCTGTGAGAACTTTGTTATGATATGGTGCTATATAAATAAATAATATTAAAGTCAGTTTATTCTATAATATTTTAGTGGATGCATTAGAAACACTTGATGGAGGCGTGAGTCAACTACAAGTGGTTATTTTCCTCACAGGTTTGGAAAGCTGCAACCTAATAGTGGACACAGAGGAACAGTAATGTCTGATGTAATGTATTATCTGAGGTAAATTTATCAGTAAATGCAGACACTTTAAGAGAATGAATATGATGCAGTAATTAAGAAGCAACACAATTTTATTAAATTATAAAGAAGGCAAATGGTCTGGGGACTGGACAGATGCTGAGCCCTAACCCTTCAGGGGAACTGGCTGGAGGCAGGGCAGAGATGCGGAGCCACTCAGGAGGACGTCCAGGAGGCCGGCAACATAGAGGGAGTTGCTTTGGAGGCAATGAAGGGACTCCAGCTGGTGAGCTGGTGGAGCCACGGAACCAGGAGGCAGATGAAGCTCAACTAAAGGAGTCTGACGCTGAACAGGAACTGAGAACCGCTGCAGCTCAGCAGGGACTGGTGTCGGCCGGACTGCCGACTGGAACGAGGAGCGGAGATATGTATCCATATGCATCATTGTTTCTTCTACATTTACATTGCATTGTATGTTTTCTTATTGTGCAAATAAACCTCTCTCAAAGCGTTTTCACTTGTTACTTAACATTTCTTGGTGCAAGCTTATTTCCAGAACATTTTTAACAAATGATGCTTTTAAAAAGTGATGGAGACAAACGTTACCTCGTTACACACACCTTCCTTCCATCAACTTCAACCGCCTGCAGTATATCTACTCCGGCTCTCCAGTCACTCATGGCCATCTTGGTTTTTTTTTTGGTTGTGTTCATTCCTGTCTGCCTGCCACTGTTCGCCCGGTGTGTCGAGCCTCCTTCTCTCTTCTCCTGGATCAACAGCCAGTCACATCAGCCGGCCTCAGCAATGTCCATCAGCAGCGTCCCCCAGCCAGCCGGTTTTCCGTCCCTCCTGGCTCGACTCATTATCATCCCTGTGCCTCGTCTGAAGTAAACTCTGTTAATTCTTACTTACCTGTGCATCTGTCTGCTCTCACAACATAAGGAAAAACTTTTGAGTTAAAGCACAATATTGTTCCAAAGGCAACTCATGAAAGTCTTTGTTGTCCCATGGCAGCACCAGACACTAGTTTCATTTGATATGATAACTGTGCTGTCTTTGCTACAGCGTGGAACCTGTAGCTTATCCAGCTCGCTGAACTCTTCCATGGAAATGACAGTAGACGAGTTGTAGCAATGTTTTCCACATGTTTACTGTAACTCATGCTGCCATCCCACACAGACGGAGTAGAAACTGTAACAAATACAGAACATCACCAATTAACCGTCTGTTCCCAGTGCAAAATACAGAGAGTAAAGCTGCTCAATATTAACTCTCACAATACACGCTTTCTAATGAAACTATGGAATTCAGTACTTACGACATTGCCTCTTTGTAGCGTTACCGCTGTGGATTTATACTAGATTCAGACAATCATTGACACAACCAGCTCACAGGACAACCATCAGACAATAAATACCTTCAAACAGGAAGTATCGGCAGACAGGAAGTGATGTGAGTCAGGAATTGATGTCAGAACAAAACCATCCTTCAAAATAAGACCCACTGACATACCTTTACTGCCAGTCAAGACAATGACTCAAAGTTAATTAGTGAGTTTGCACAATTACGGCAATTAACACACTGTGCAAAAAGTGAAACATACTGAAATAATTCTATGACTATTGGATGGATTACCATGACATTTTGTACAGATATCCATGAATCTCAGAAGATGTCAGAAAAAGTCCACTGACTTTGGTGATCTCCTGACTTTTCCTGTTGTGCCACCAGCAGGTCAAACTGTCAGTTATCCAGTGACACAGGTCAAGGATGGATTGGCACAAATCTTTGTACAGACGTTCATGGTTCCCAGACAATTTAGCCTAATGACTTGGTGATCCCCTGACTTTTCACTCCCTCAGGACGATTTGTTATGAATTTTCATCCATCATCAGGTCAAATTTTTCACTCTGTCCGATCCTTTGTTTATGACCATATACCTGCAAAACTAATAACACTCCCACCAGCCTGTATTTTGTGTTTAGTGCTAATTAGCAAATGTTAGCATGCTAACATGCTAAACTAGATGGTTTACATATTACTGTGATTGTACTTTATATGATGACATGTGACAATAACCTTGATAGACTTTATTGATTGAACATCATAAACATTGTACATGCTGAAGTCTGTCCGTTTGTTTTCAGGGTGTAGCCTACATGGTTGTTGACATCTGTATAGCATTACCAGTTGTATCTGTTTGTTTATCACATAGTAATGCATTACAGATATTGTATATCACTGCATTTCTTTCATATTTCTATTGATGAAAAATTACTCTACAGTAGTGCACTGTAAAACTACATTTTAAATGGCCAACATATCTGACTAACCAGTAGCAACATTGTTGTCGAGAAAATGTGTGCAAGCACTACAATTTATAATTCAAAAGTTTTATTTCAGTCTGTCTCATTTCTTTTTACTATTTGCATGCATACATTCATACATTTACACCCAGTGCTGTAAAAATATGTGTAGACATGTGCAGTTGAAACTATTAAAATTAATTTATGTAAAATGTTCCAAAGTTCCACAGTTACCCTGGTTACTGGTTAACGTTGATGCCTTCATTGTCAGTCAGAGAGTCTGCACAAAAAACGTGGTAGAAAACTCTAGTTGGTGCATTTCAAGAAGTAATTGTTTCTCAGCGTACGTAACTTCTGGCCGCTGCTCAGGTCATACTCAAACATGTAGAT
>JAVQJF010124954.1:0-11313 GCA_036023855.1 Gadopsis marmoratus | reverse complement strand
ATTATCCATACTGCTTATCCCGAAGGGTCGCAGGGGGGGGCTGGAGCCTATCCCAGCTAACATTTGGGCGAGAGGCAGGGAAACACCCTGGACTGGTCGCCAGTCAATCGCAGGGCAGTGAATGCTTGTTATTCTTCTCCATACAAGTTTTCAGTCACACTTGTGACTTTGCAGGATGAAGATAAGGGGTTTTAATAGGCCTAATAATCAGATTTTCCTACGTGACTATGGCCATCTGGGGTTTCTTTCCGAGGAAACTAAACATTTGGCTGCCTTGATCCAACTAAACCATGCCCAGATAAAGGAGATAAGTCCTGATGGAGGGACTCAGATTCACTCTTTGGGACTAATTCTGTTTATTTTCCCGACCTTTGACACTCAGCTGACTGTAAATCCGCGCGTTTATGGTCATTTGCTCGTGAGTCACTCAGCGTCCCGGGTCTGCCTCTGTCTCTCTGAATGCGGGGGGGGGACCACTTCCCTCCCGCACCGCGTGGAGACGGAGTTCTTGCCGCGCAGCTCGGTGTCCTGCACCAGATCCTAAGATAATCCAGCGCAACCAGACACGACCTCCACCTCTGCGGCGGCATTAAAACATGCCAAGCCTTCGGGGTGTCTCAGTCGGCGGCCGCAAACTGGAACAGAGAGCTGCCTCGACGTGTCCGGGCTGCTTCCCCGCTGAGCGCGCACTCTGCCGGCGCCCGTGAACATGCCTGCGGGTCTGCCTCCCACTAAAGCCCTCTACATCGGCATGGAGGTGGTGATCGCCCTGTCGTCTGTCATCGGCAACGTGATGGTGGTGTGGGCTGTGCGTATTAACCGGTCCCTGAGAGACACCACGTTTTGCTTCATCGTCTCGCTGGCCTTGGCTGACATTGCGGTCGGGGCTCTCGTCATCCCCCTCGCCATAACCATCAGCATCGGACTCCAGACGCACTTTTACAGCTGCTTGATGGTCGCCTGCACAGTGCTCGTCCTCACGCAAAGTTCCATCCTGGCGTTGCTGGCCATCGCCATCGACCGCTACCTGAGAGTGAAGATACCCATGAGGTAGGCACCGAGGGGAATTCTTCTGGTTCCCACAGCATCTTGTCTCAGTTCCAGAAGCCCTTGTCTGGTCCGCCGCTCGGACCATCGGCACCCGAACCAGAGCGTCGTGCAGGATCCCCACTTCAGCTCCGAGCAGAAACGTGTTGTAATTTGCAGTGTAACGGCGTGTAGCTCACTTTAATTAGATTACAGTCACATGAACGTTGGCCCACATGAATCAGTCCTGACGCCTCTGCAGTATCTCTACTGGACGTTACGTGTGTCAAAGTCAGTGTTTTAGAAGGCACCAGTTATTTAAACTCGTTATTTATTCATTTCTTTGTTTGTCGACCACTCATGTGTTCAATTCAGTTCAAGTCAATTCAATTTGATCTTGTTTCTATAGCGCCAACAAAGTTATCTCATAGCACTTGTTTAGCAATGGTGTGTTCCAACACACCCTTAAGCCTATAAGCTGTAAACTGGAGCAAAGTAACATCATACGATTTAAAAAAGTGGACAGACAGAAGAAGCATGCATGGCCCGACTCTGCTAATACATCTCAAATATCTTTATGTCTGAAAATAAATAGGCTGTATGATTGTTTGAAGTTTGAATATGTATTCCAGCTGCAGACATGTTTGTTTCAGACATGAAAGTTGCATAGATAGATATCAGATACACATTTAGAGATAAGTAAATATTATCTTGGTGGACAAAAAGAATACTCATTCTATTTACATATTTAGGATTCACGTTGGGATGCTCGGGGTCCAGTGAAAGGTCCAGGCCCATTCTGCACTTTCAAAGCTGTTGAATTTCTCGTCTATGCAGAGGAGAGCTGAGCATGTACAAGCGGCATGAGGTCATACATGTTGCACTTCTTTCTTTATTCCTCCTGATCTGGCTTGATTAATAAATAATGTGACGGTAAAGCAGCATTTCTGTTTTGCGTGGTATCAGAGATTTTCTCCTCTTGTCTTGCCGCACCCATTTTTTTTACTGGAAACTCAAGTTTCCGCTTTAAATTGGGCTCATTTAACAATAAGCCTGGCAGAGAATGCATGATTGGTCAATGGGCTCATGGTGGCTGGTTGACGGATTACATAATTTCTCAAGCTGGCAGCCAACACACACATAGAAACATGCACACACAGACACAACACACGCTGTCACTCTGAGGACATTAACACAGGTTGCAGTGACACCATGCCGGAGCAATTTAAAAATATATATTTGTGCAGTATTAGCTTAATAATAGTTCAGGCAGTCAACTCGAGCTGCACTGCCATACATACAGGACATATCTCACTCTCCACAACCATCTACCAAACACACCCTCCCAATTCAGCGGCCTATTTAAACTGCAAAACTTCCCATCTCTCCCTCTGCCTGTCAATGCCGCTGCTGCCCTGCATTGGTATTGTCGCTGGTTCTTTCAGCCCCACCCCCGCCCCAGCATCCACCTGCAGGCCCCAGCTGGTGGGTTTTAAGACGTTTGCTCATCACTCCCCAATATCTTTGCGTAAACATATCTGCAGGGAGTGATGAGGTTGGAGCCTAGACGCCCAACTCTAACTATGTTCTGCTGCTGTAATAAACATTTGGCTGCAGGGTTTCTCAGCTCATTTCATCACACAGTGGTGAACTTGTGTACTAGATGTACAAGGTAATGAACAGTACATATCTCACAGATTTCAATTTCAAAACAGGATAACCAGGACAACTGCATGTACCATGTAAAAATTTTATCTTGTAATGATTAGAATCCTTTTTCATTTTTTTATAGTTTAATCAAATTCTGTATCAGGTGTTTATCTCCTCAGGATTGGCATCGAAAGCAGAAGAAGTGGTCAGGCGCTTCCCCACAAAGAAAACCCCCCAAACATATATATATATATATATATATGATTACATATATATTTAGCCACACATCTGAGAAAATTTGCTTCCATCTCACTGCTGATCCATTTCAGCCAGATACTCCCATCTGGACGATGTCATATTTCAAACACCAGCAAATTTTATTTGAATGCTTCATGGCAAGTGATTATGTGAGACAGAAATTGAGTGCCCCTCCCTAAACCACATCTGGGACTCGGTTTAACAGGCACTGATTGCTTTTTATAGAAGAGGTGGTTTGGAAGTGCACTGTCATGATAAGGGTGCTGTGTCTGAGATTTGAAAATGTCCCGAATATTGCCAGTGTGCTTAGCAGAAGGACGATATTTGCAGGTGGGAGATGAGGATGGAAATCCCACAGGAAAGTATAGATAGATGGAGGACAGTCGAATCCAGAAAGGCATCTTTTGGCAGACAGACAGCTGATCTGTATGCAGACAGTAAGTTGAGCTTCACGAGCAGCTGTACAGAGGGTTATACTCTAAGTACACGAGTCGAGATAGAAACTATCTTCACATATTGGGAGACGCACTCCAGACAGAGTCTCTTTAAACATCCTTAGAGTATTCAGTCATTCATCCTGGATGTGTGTGTGCGCTCCATGTGACAGAAAGTGAAAAGCAGCTGAGAGGAAGTATGACAGTTTGGCTCAGGCACGTATCTCAGGGTGTGTTTCGGTCAATGTTAGTGAGGAAGAGAGAGGAAAAATGTGCTTCACATGTGCAAGATGGTGAGAGTGTGAGAGTAAGAAGGAGCTCCTCAGATCATTTGCCCGCCCCTTTTCGTCTGATTGAGTTAGCACTTACTCTTTACAAACAAATGTGGAAGGAGAGAAATTGAACGTCATGTCCGTTCGAGGACGACTCATTCATGTATCTGTCCAATAGCAGTCCATTATGTGGGAGAGACAGGACAAGTGTTTTCCCATTCAAATACCAAAGAATTGCATACAGTTATGTTAGGCAACGACTCCCACAGATTTCCTCCTCTGACTACCATATCTATCCTAACTTGTGTCTGCTTGAGATTTTATTTGTTTCTGAACGTAGAAGTGAAGAAACTACATCACCTGCTGTCGTGCTGTCGCATTATTAGCTTCACAAAGGGAGTATTTGTTGTAAACCTTTTGAAGTGAGTTAGATGTTCTTGTTAGTTTGCCTATTAATTAATGGATCACAGTGTAACCATTTTTTACAAGAGACGACACATCAATACAATAAATTATATATATATATCAATGGCTGATTGAAATATGATATTCATTTTGCAAAGAAATTGTATAATGGGAAATAAAGGCACACACACAGTCATGCAAGATTTCTTTTTCTTTCAACACCTCTCCATTGTTGTCATAGCTACAAGCGGGTGGTGACCCCTCGGCGAGCTGGCACGGCCGTGTTATTGTGTTGGCTGGTGTCCATCATAGTAGGCCTCACGCCCATGTTGGGCTGGAATAACCTGCAGCGGCTCCGTGACAACGGCACCCTGATCACCGATGACCTCTTGGTGACATGTGAGTTTGAGACCATCATCAGCATGGACTACATGGTCTACTTCAACTTCTTTGGCTGGGTGCTGCCCCCTCTGCTCCTCATGCTGGCCATCTATGTTGAGATTTTCTACATGATCCACAAGCATCTCAACAAGAAGGTGAGGACTTCCTCCTCTTGTGTAGGACAAATAAGGTCACTTTGTTTGACATAAAGCAATACAAAGAAAATGATTTGGCTATTAAACCAGAGGCAATGTAAACCAATTAGACTAAAGACTAAATTTATATGCTGACGATCTTCTCCTTTACCTCTCTGTAGGTGACAGCTAGCCAGACCGACCCCAGCCGTTACTTTGGCAAGGAGCTCAAGCTAGCCAAGTCGCTCGCCCTTGTTCTTTTCCTCTTCGCAGTCAGCTGGCTCCCTCTTCACATTCTCAACTGCATCACGCTCTTTTGCCCTGCCTGTGACAAGCCCGTGGTCCTCATTTATATCGCCATCATCCTCACACATGGCAACTCAGCTGTCAACCCCATCGTCTACGCTTTCCGCATCAAGAAGTTCCGCACAGCGTTCCGGAAAATCTGGAAACTGTACGTGCTTTGTCAGGATCCAGTCGGCCGGCTTCCTCAAAGAGGGAGCCAGGGAGGACAAATTCACGAGAGGAGGCTGAGACAGAATGATGATGATGATGATGACGATGTGTGACCTTTGGCAACTAATTGGATTATGGAAGTTTCACTCCACTGGTTTACAGAATGGAAAAGACTTTATGGCTTTATTGTCATGTTGGAGGGATTACTGCCTTAATGGCATCGAAGGATGTCAGACGAGTGAAAGAGATGAGGGAACTGCATCATGGACTGACAGATTTCCTCCATCCAACACACTTTAAGGACAGGATGACCAATCAGCATGGAGACGAGATAGACATCCTAAATCAGACTTTGATTAAAATAAGACTGATTGTTTGTTTCTCCACTGGCTGACAAATGATGACGATGTCGTACGGGATAAGGGGCTTCTCATCAGTTTCATCACCGACCTGTTGAACTTGAATCAGTAAGTGTAGATATGTAGCACACGCAGTACAATAGTAGTTTATGCTGTATTGCAATTTTGACATGAACTAAAGCTTGTAGCCCTTTTCATGTGTATGGTCTCAAATATTTGAGCATCGTATTATGTGCTACATTTACTGTAGCTACATCTGTTTTTTAAATGGAGGACTGTGAATCTAAAAAATGTTGGAGCTCCTCCGTCCAATAAGTTTAATTTGATCTGCGTGATAATCATTGTTACCTTTACTGTACATGTATCACCAGGCTCTTTCCAATGCTCACAGGTGTTTTCAGTTACCTTTTCACTTTTCCCCCCTCTGATTCTTTGTGACGAGGTAGGTAATGCCGTATCATCACATCCTCCCTGTCATTATTTTGTTACAGGGCTGGTTTATACTGATCAGTGTCACCCCTTAAAATTAGTGAGATGTGACATAAAAGATACATGTTGAGGCAGGACTGCTGACACTTAATAATAAAATAATATGTACTGTATGTAACTAATATGTGTAAAAAGTGTTAATGGAAGAAACTGTATTTAATTCACCTTGCTGAGCAAACAGTTTATCTCTGGCAGCTGGCAGCTTAGTGTGCAGATTGGGAAGCCCACCCTCCAACCATCTCATTAGATATTCTTTTATGACTTAGATAAGTGGAGACAGGAGAGTAAGGACAAATTGTAACAGCATATGGTGAGCCCTGATTTAAATCCATAATGTTGTCAGTACATTGGCAGGTGGAAGCAACAAAATCCTCACTGCTTTGTATGACAGAAATAGCATCTCACTTTCTCCCCATGCTTCTCTGCATCAAGGCTAAAGCCATCAGTGGTGGGAGGCCGTTTTTTTGTGTGCAGACATCGATCTTCTGTCACTTTGCAGAGAGCGGGCTCATGGGCGAGTAAGTGCAGGTGGGACATGGTGGAGGGATTACTCTGTTTGCAAGGCAACCAGAAAGCGAGAGTGCAGCTGAGGAACTCATCAAGGGTTCACGTCTCTGCGAAGGTCAACATTGAGGCTACCTTGATGCTTTCCCATCAAACACACAGGCCTGTTAATGTGACCCTGTTGACCTTTGTCTTAACTGCGGTGGCGCTGTGTTACAACATATACAATACACACACACACTTACATATGTCTCAGACACATCTTGTACTAATGTGTCCATGTGATTCTTTTCTCACTTGGTGCTCATGTGAAATGCTTTTAAAGTCACTTTGTGTAGAATTTGATGTTATATAAGATATTATAACATACTGCAAATTATTACAATGTCATATGTTTTTGTTTGTATATAAATGAGACACTTTAGAAGGAACTTGGTGCCAAGTTTGTGTGCAGCCCATTCATTCTGTGTCCTCGGGTTGGGACAGTATATGTACAGGAGATGAGATTGGCGGGGATTACGCACTGTCTAACAGTGTCTTTTATATTACCACTAGGGGGCACCACAGTCTGACATTTTCAGTTCTACACATAGGCTTGACGTTTGGTTTTCTTTTACTGATCCAGTGTGATAAATTAAATATGATTTGTGCAATATTCCCAGATGTACATTAACAATATCAAAAGAAATTAAAGTCTATAGTTTAGATGTTGTGCATGTAGACACTGTTAATCATAATCTGAGTGCTGGAAGCTTAGACCAATAATTACTAATATGGTGAGGTGTTCTATCGATCTGTAATTGTGAAGGAATAAGTGAATAAATAGGTCAAAAGATGGATTTTGAACACAGAAAGCAGCCTCGTAATCTCATGTGAATGTGCACATTTTGTCAGTGCAGTTGGTGTTAGACTTACATTACACAACACAATAAAGTTGCTTTGATCATGGACGCTGCCTACAAAGAATTTGATGACAGGTGTTATCAAGTAGTTTTAATATTCAGCAGAAGTTCATTGCAGGTTGTAACAGGTCTGACACAAAGTCCTTTCTCAAGAAACGAACAACTGCGTCTGTCACAGACACATGCACACATGTGCAGACATTTATGTATATAGCCTGAAATCACAGGCTATTTAAACTCCCAGACAATGCCAGACGGCTTAACAAACTTCAAAGTATATGACAGGGATCATCAACTACATTTGTCCAAGGGCCAGAGTTTTTCAAAACAGACTTTCAAATTAATATATATACATGCAGTATAGCCAATTATTGTTTAATACTTTCATTACATATGTAAAAATGTATGTTATTGTTGTTAGCCTATATCAGTGTGAACAGACTACTAAAATACATGGGCTATCCATAATTATAACTAGACACTTAACATATGAAAAGCAGTTGCAGAATGCAGTCCTGATTTGCAGAACGTGTTAATCGGTTTTGACACTGTCCGTGTCCTGATTGGTGAAAAACATTTGCAAGAAACAGGAAGAAAATCCTTTTGAATTGTTTGCCAGACATGCAGGGATGTCTCTCTCAAAGAGCCTAAAGTGGAAAGTTGAAGTGTAAAACTGTAGCTTTAATGAAGAATGGACTGATAAGTGTGCATTCAACATGACAACTTTCAGTAAAGCTACACCTGTTTGCCTCATTTGCAATGAAACAATCGCTGAAGAATACAATCTTAGGTGCCACCAGTACACAAGGCATGCACCTTTCAAAGAGTCTTACCCTGATCAGCCACCCTGGCATACGACAGACTGTACAATACTAACACATAGGTCAGTCTCTATTCTTAAATACTTTTATATTTGATTTTATAAATTGAGGTCAGAGATCTATGTTGGGCTTTTTGAAATTGTTTTTGTAAAACTTGTTTCTATCTTTAAATTGCTTTTCCGTTCAACCAGAGGGAAAAATGTGGCGTGAAACTTTAACTGAATGCACCATTTTCACAGCAGTCATTTGTCTGCTGTGGAAAAGGTGCAGGAATCTCATTCGTTTGGGAACAACTTGTGTCTTTATCGTTCTCAAAGTGCTCTGACGCTTGCCAGCCTATCAGGTTAGCAAGACAAAATGTTTTGGAGTGATAATAAGTATGTTTATATGGCAGCGAACTGAAGCTTCATTGTACGATAAGTCTCCTTGAGGACCATTAATCTTGTGTACATATGTAGTTTTTGGCATATAATAATGAGCAGTGTTTGCACTTATTCTAAATGAAGCCGCTTGATTATGGTACTTTTGAATGGGGAACACAGACTTAAAGGCATGCAGTGTGTGTTGGAAATATCCACACTATAAATAGACAAAATGGATTCCAGATAATACCCCCATCCCCTTGTAAAGTCTTTCGATGTGGACCCGCCTCCCAGCTGGTTTCATGCCTGGTGGCTTCAGGAGTTTCCCGTCATGTTTCACAGAGTTAGTGTGGAGTTGGTGCAGACTGCCGAACGGCAGCACAGAGAGAGGTGTTACTGTGCAAACAACTCGACTTCGGGAGTGGTTGTGAACATCTGCTAGGCCAGGAATGCAATGGCTGTATATTACTTCAAATCAAATAAACACATTGACAAGCAAATGCATGTAACATCAGATGAATTGTTCCCTGAAGAATGTTTTAGGTGTGTGTTGTGTCCAGACTGTCAGCGAGGATTTCTCATGAGCACCTTTGACTTTGCACCTTGGACACGGGTGAAAATCTACAATCAGGTGCCTTTAAAGCCCAGTGTGAACTATAGCCAGAGAGCTGCAGGCTCTGTGATTGCGACAACAGAGGAAAACAGGAAAAAACTCTGCAAATGGAAGAGAAACTTACATTTTTTGTAGGTTTTGGTTCTTCTTTTTGTCCCTTACAATCACAAACTGCCCTCTCCATGCACATGATGTTGCATGGCTGCTTTTAAAATATGGGTGGCATCTTTCACACTGGCATGTAGTGATTGAAAGTGGTCAGTGCTGCACTCTGCTGGTCACTCTCTCTTGCAGTGAAACAGCATATGAGACAACACAGGGCTGTGGGGAGTTTAAATCTTAAAACAAGATACCTTTTTGTTTGCTTACATATTGCAGATTCATGTACAAAATACTTCAAGTCTAGATGTAGAAGAAAAAAATGGAAAAACCTTATTATCTCATCTTATTTGTGTAATTAACTGAAGAAGACAAGCTTCATTAGTCTTAAGAGAGTCCTGTTCTGGATTTTATTGTACCCAATGCAGGTGGTTCAAATAAGGAATCTCCAGAACTCTCAGTTGTCTATGTGGGTTTTTATTTCTTGCAAGAAAGGAGCTTTTGCCCAACACAGAGTGTCACACAGGCCGTCTGTCAGAGAAGTTCCCCCGAAGTGTCTGTGTCCTATCTATTTATACACATAGGCAAAACACCATGAGAGGACGAGTAACATAGTTCCCACAGAGGGGCTGATTTAGGTGTTTACAGCCTGTTCTAGTTTTCGAGCACAGCCTTCTTGTTTTCAGTAACTCCCAATGTCAATAACAACCCAATGTCTGCCAGACTACAGAGCCGAAACAACCAACGTTGTGGCATTGAGTGAACAAACATCCGTCACATTCAGTAAAACATAATGCTTAAGGATCAAAGATAAAATTTCCCATCACAGTCTCCGTGTCATTTAACCCGTCATCTAAATATTTTTCTACCACCGTATGTTAGCATTTTTTCCCTATAATTTCCAGTACTGGACAATATAAATTTAATGGATATGTAATACACTTACATTGTTAGAGGTCGGTGTCAGATAAAAACACGTCTACTTGCAGAAATTTCATCTTTATAGACATAAGAATAAGTCTTGCTTTCATCTTAAAACACTTTAAATTGGAGTTCATACTTGGAAATAAGCCATATCAAGGTTATAGGTTTTTCACAAACCATCCCCTATCAAGAGATAGGCTTTCCTCAGACAGCAGCACACACACACACACACATTTGTTAGGCATGACATTTCTCATATCTCTAGTCATCTGCAGGCTTTAATTCTCCTCCTCTGAATTTTTCAGTTTAAGCTGCTCCCTCGTGTTTGTAATGAGGCAGATGCTAGAGGCAATACTTCTACAGAAACACGTTGAGTCACAAGTTTGACACAAGCGGTAAAACAGCGTGTGAGCGGCATGTGTGAAAATATTGAGTGCACTGCCCCTGGACATATATTGACAGTAGCAACCTGTTGTACTGTATAAACACAACATTTCTGATCCCCTGCAGAATCCACAACACAGCCTTACAGTAGAAACAGTACTGAAATATTTCTAATGTAAAAGTTCTAAATTGTATTCTCAGCTGTAAGAAAAGGATAATTGCAAAATTGGTAAAACTACACAAGAAAGCCTGTAATGTTGAGAAATGCCATTATTTCACCTCAATGCTTTTTTTCTTGCTAAATATAGCATCAAATGTCCGTTGGTCAGTCCATCCACCATACTGGTCCAGACTGAAATTTGTGTCTTTTCATAACTTTTTCATAAATTGGCATAAAATGACCAGAGGATGAATCTGTATCTCAACTACTGAATAAATTGCCATGAGATTGGTTACACAGTCAGTCCTTAACTTTTCCTCTATTAGGTTGAAATTCAAATCTGTCCAATACTTTGGTTTAGAACTAAACACCTGCAAAACCAACGGCATTCCCACCATGCTCTGCTGTACTGTTTAGTTACCATGTTAGCATGCTAATACACTAAACTCCAAAAACTAAAAGCCATGTGGGTTGGGTTTTCCAAAATCTTTAATATGAAAAATGCCACTAAAGTGATTAATTCTTCAAATATCAGTTTTGATTGACAAATTCCAGTGAAACTAACAATTGCATTAGATTATAAAATGCTATAACATAGTTATTTGAAATATTAAAAAGTATAAAAATATCTCAATGTCATATCCAGAATCTAACAATACTCACATCATTTTCAAAGTTTC
>JAVQJF010124949.1:0-12311 GCA_036023855.1 Gadopsis marmoratus | reverse complement strand
CCAGTTAATAGATGGGTGAAATGTTTGTTTTTTCTCTCTCTACCCAACCGGTCGAGGTAGATGACCACCCACCAAGAGCCTGGTTCTGCCTGAGGTTTCTGCCTGTTAAAAGGCAGTTTTTCCTTGCCACTGTTGCCTAGTGCTTGCTCATGGTGGAATTGTTGGGTCTGTACATATAGAGTTGGCTTGGACTTGTTATGAGATAACTTTGTTATGATATAGCGCTATATAAATAAAATTGAATTGAATTGAATTGCACGTGGCACTGGTGGAAAAGAGTGGAGGATGCTACAAGAGTATACACAACCTGGATGAACTGTATTTGTTGCAGATAAGAAGCTACTGAGGCTATTTCAGGGCACTGAAGCCAGCAGCTGTTGTTCCCAACATTTTTGGCTTGTGGCCGCATCATGAAGTAGCATCTACTTGCAACCCAATGTCTATGAGTTGTGAGCAGGTCAACCAAAAAGTGATAGTCATCTCTAAAGTTATTCAGTTGTGTAATTTGAATAGTTGACCATATGCTAAACCTCTTCCTTGAACATCAAGTGTCCAATAATTACTTAGGAACTGTAACTAGGCATGACCGGACTATTGAAGCTTGAATGAGAGTGGTGGATTTTTAAGCATTTCCAACACTAAAAACATGCAAATATGTAAGTTTTTATCTGCTCTACGGTAAGCTGCAATCGTTAGCATGTCTGGATAACTTGTTTAATACCCACAGTAATAACCAAATTTAGTTTGTTTGCTTAGTTTTGCAATCAGTATAAAGTGTGAAAATCTCCGACCTCCGGCATAATATTTTAGCTGACATAGAATAGTGCCCCTTGGAGCAGTTAACATCTTTCACAAGGATCAAAGAAATATATAAATTTAAGAGTTGTTATTTCTGTAGAAAGATGACGTACAAATTTTTAATATCACATTCTAAGATCTCAACTGTTTCTCTAACAGATCATTTTGGATTGCTGAACAAATAAGAAATCGGGGTCTTGGTCTTGAACCAAGCTACAATGAGACTATCAAGTAGTAATTTTTTATTTTGTAGCAGAACTTAGTTTTCTTTGTCTTTATCCCTTTAATTATCTTGTGACCCATTCAGGAGATACCGAGCTGCAGGTTGGGGACCACTCCTCCTCTGACACTCGCCAGGCAGCCTAAGAGCTGCTGAATGGAAATAAAAAAGCTTTTTCTGCACAATAGCTTAGCTTGGCAAACGAAAAGGAGACAAACAAGTAAAGGGGATCGTGACCTTTTTGCATAGATGTCTGCAGACTTCTATCTATATATCTATATTTGTTTGCTCTTACATGCATGTGAGTGCATATGTGCAAGCTGTCTGGAGCTGTGGAGTCTGGATCTGTGGATGTGGGTCACCTGGTGCCCCCATGTTCCTGCTCAACAGCTGCTGCTGCAATTATTGTTATTGCTCATTGTCATTGTATTGCTACTACTTTATTTGTATTAATGTTAACATCGATACAATTACTGCTACTGTAACTTTACATCTGTATGTGTAACTGTACTGTGTTGCTGTGTGTTCTCTTTCCTCCATCTCTCACTCTCTCACTCTACCCCACACCCCCTCTTTCCCTCTCCCTCTTTCTCTCTCTCAACCCAACCGATCCAGTCAGATGACCGCCCACCCAGAACCTGGTCCTGCTTGAGGTATCTGCTTGTTAAAATGGAGTTTTTCCTTGCCACTGTTGCCTAATGCTTGCTCATGGTGGGAATTGTTGGGTGTATGTAAAAAAAGAGTCCGTCTAGACCTGCTCTATATGAATGAGTGCCCTGAGATAACGTTGTTATGATATGGCACTATATAAATAAAACTGAATAAAAACTGAAGTCATACAAATGATTTAAAAATTAAATTTAACACATTCCTAAACAGGACAAGTTTTTCTTTAAATGTAACAATTTACAATACGGTACAGAATGATAATGATGAGTTACTAGAGAACAGACTGGGAGATACTATATTACTGAGTTATTAGCTAATGATTCTTTCATAAATATGTGTGAATTGGAATAATGACCACGTTCTTCATTCATTTCTGATTAACTATGAACCAGCTGCTGAGTGGCATAAACTAGTAATGATGAATTCCATCCTCATGATGCATTGAAAACAAAACGAAATGATGTTTCACAGTGAGGTTTGTTGACTTCTGACAGCTGTCACAAACCAGTTCAAAGCATGTGACAAAGGGGAGAGGCAAGTCAGTTCAAAGTGCCAATTGATAATTTTATTGGAAAAAAAAACAAACAGAACTATTTTTAAAGAAGGCACAAGGTGTGGAAAGTAAGACCATCAGTAGTGAGAGAGAGAGAGACAATGACACCAGGCTGGTACTTATAGCCAATTTGAGCTTAACAAATTATTTTTGAAAATGCTCAGAAAATGAATAGTTTGCACATCCACAGTTCCATGACAACTATGCAGTCTGCTGCTGAAGACTGTGTGACGTGTTTGAAAGCTTCAGAACAACTGAGGAAGTGGACCTTGACTTCAGTGTTTTGTCAAAAATATCTACTAATACAAGTCACACCTTCATGCTATTCATTTAGCTGCACATGAATAAAACAAATGGAAACTGAGTATGACAAAGCTAGCGTTTGCTAATTATTATTTCTTTGAAAGATCACATCAAAAATGCATATGGAAACCAAATCTTGAAGAAAAATGTACACCAGAGGAACATTCTGGATTCTGGATCTTCCCTCTGCTCTGATACTCTGATAATGTAAATCTGATTAAAAATCCACATACATTTGTGTACTTTTGGTCTGAGAACGGAAACATTAATGCTACAACATACAATGGTATTTTAGACAACATTGTGCCTCCAACTGTTAGCAGTTGGTATTTAGCCCTTTCCTGTTTCAATGAGCCAATGCCTGCATGCACAAAGCCAGGTCTATGTATTGTGAGGTTGGTGTGTAAGAACTTGACTGGCCTGCACAGAGCTCTGATCGCAACCCCATCCAACACCATTGGTTCACTAACATTGAGTCAGGCCTTATTGCCCAACATCATTGTTGGACCTCACTAATGGAGCGGCGTCTGCCAATGTCTGCTCACTCACTCTCACTCTCCACGACCATTTACCAAACACACCCTCACAATTTGTTATGCTATGTTTGACTATTTAAGGTGCAAAAATATCTCTTCACTCCCTCCCTGCGTGTCAATTCTTTTAGCCCCACCACCACCCCAGCATCCACCTGTGAGCTCTGGCTAGGGGTTTTAAGGTATTTTTTCGGAGGTCAGAGCCTTCAATTCAATTCAGTTTTATTTAGCGCCGTCTCATAACAGCGTTATCTCATAGTGCATGTTAATATAGAGCCGGTCTAGACCAACCCAACAATTCTACAATGAGCAAACACCAGGCGACAGTGGCAAGGAAAAACTGCCGTTTCACAGAGGTCCTTCCTATACATTTTAAGACTATCCTTCCAGACTGAACGTGATTCTTCTAGATTGGTTGAAAGCCATTTCCTTTCAAGTTTATGTGATGTTTGCTTTAATTTGCGTTTTTGGGCATTATACCATGGAGCTAACCTCTTTTGATTTATTATCTTCTTTTTTAAAGGGGCAATTGATTCGAGTGTCATTCGCAGTGAGCTTGCACCACTATCAACAAGATGATCAATTTGGGAGGGACTAAAGTTAGCCCAGAAGTCCTCTGTTATATTGAGATATGGCACTGAATTAAATGCTGATGAAATCACTTACTTAAATTAACTACAGAAGTTTCAGATAGACATCTCAAGTTTTATTTTTCTTAACTGCATTACTGTTTTTTATTGTGTTAAGCTCTTTGTGCATTTCATATCTTTGTTGTAATGCACTTTGAACTGCATTTCTTGTATGAAAGGTGCTATATAAATAAAGTTTATTATTATTATCTAGTGTAGGAGTGTTTGCCTGTAGTAGGAATTCAAAAGTTATTAAATAATGGTCGGATAAAAAAGGATTCTTTGGAAAGACTATTAGATGTTCCATATCAACACCGTAGACAAGAACAAGGTCGATGGTGTGGTTAAAACAGTGAGTGGGTTCCTGTACACTCTGACAGAAGTCAATCGAATCTAACAGTGAGACAAATGCAGAACTAAGACTGTCATTATCAACGTCCACATGAATATTAAAATCATCTACAATAATAACTTTATCTGTTTTAAGGACTAAACCTGATAAGAACTCTGAGAATTCAGATAGATATTCAGATTATGGTCCAGGAATGCGGTACACTATAGCAAATAAAATTGGCTGTAGTGTTTTCCAATTTGGGTGTGAAAGACTAAGAACAAGGCTTTCGAATGAGTTATAATTTAGATTAGGTTTAGGGTTGATTAATAGACTTGAGTCAAAGATGGCTGAAACTCCACCTCCTCGGCCTGTTCCTCAAGGAATGTGAGAATTGATGTGACTGGGGGAAGTAGATTCATTTAGGATAACATATTCATCATGACACAGCCAGGTTTCAGTAAGACAGAATAAATCAACATATAGTCTGATTTTAGATTATTAACTAGTACAGTTTTAGATGACAGAGATCTGATGTTTAAGAGTCCACAATTAATTCTCCTATTTTGTTCTACTTTTGCGGTGGTGGTCTTAATTTTTGGGGAGGTTTTATCTATTTTTCTATGTTTTTTATGTATAGCTCCTCTTCTGTTTATTTTTGATTTAATTAATGTAAGTGGTCGGGGGGCAGACACCCTCTCTATGGAGTTTAGGGTCGGTAACTGTGGAAACACAGAGAAGCGTGTAGGACTGAAACTCTGCCTCCTGGTCTCAACTCCTGGCTTGTGTCTGAATGGGAGCAAATTTCTGCAGCCAGGTTCTAAAATCGTGTGGAAAGCCTGAAAGCAGTAGAATGGATGCTGCCCAGGAATTTGGGATGAGATATTGAGCATGCCATACATGTCATATATGGGTTTAAATTTCGGGAGGTGCACAGGTGAGCTGCAAAAAAAAGTTACTAACAAACAAAGTTAATATGAAATTCAACAAGAAAGGATGCAAAACTCAAAGTCAAGTGAGAAAAAATAAATGCATACTGATACTGCACTACTGCGCTGTATAAATATGAACTAAAATACCAAGTATAAGTGTACTGAGTGTGTGCATGTGTTTTCTTTCTCTATTTTGTCCAAAATTCCTCAATATTGACTGACGCTTGCAGGGTCTATTCCCTGTAGCTTTGAAAAGACATTCCATTTTAATGTAGCAGCCACTCACAAGGTCACTCACATGATAATGACAAAGCAAACCCAAAGGCATTTCACTGTCAAGACCGTCCTTTTCCGCTCATAGACTTGTTTGAAGATGCAATCAGATACTCCTGTCAACAGAGCGGGAGAGGAGTGTGTGGTTTGTCTACACTGGTTTAGCAGAGAAGTGCTGGATTTTTATCACGAAGAAAATTCATACACACACACGTTCCAAGCACATGCAAACGTGTTATAAACTGAAATGTTCTCTAGTGTTTTTGTCTCCACACATACACATCCAGAGGTTTATGAAGCACCCAATCGCTGCCACTGTAACAGATATATTCTATGTGTGGAGGGGAAAGGTTGCATTTCCAAACTCCTAATAAGTATGTGCGGTGAAAATCACATGTTGCCAACGTGAGTTGAACATGACAAGCACCGGCTGGGCTTACTGCTTGTGAAACTGGCCTTGAGATTGGCAACTGAGAGAAGATAATCAATTTGTAAATATATTGCCCGTTTTAGGTGTTATTCTGCCCATTTTCTTGACAACATACATAACAATGCTGAGGAGAGAGAGGTTTATATTTAGAGTATGAAGCCTGCAACCTTCAATCCGTATCCTCTAATTCCCTGGGCACCCGATGTTGCAAAACAGTGTGTTTGAATTTGTGTGGGTGGGTGCTTGTGTATGGTCACAAGTGAGCCTGTGAAAATGGACATGTATGAGTTCTTGGTGTATTGGTGCAAACAGTATTTGGTGTATGTGTGTGTGTGTGTGTGTGTGTGTGTGTGTGTGTGAGTGAGTGTGTGTGTGTGTGTGTGTGTGTGTGTGTGTGTGTGTGTGTGTGTGTGTGTGTGTGTGTGTGTGTGTGTGTGTGTGTGTGTGTGTGACTGTGTGGTTCTGAATGTGTTAATTCTTGCCAGACCTATTTGCTGGCCTTGCTGGTAAGAGGGGCATGTGGATGGGGTGGCACACAAAGTCCAATGACAGATTACAGTAAAGCAGCACAGTGGTCACACAGTCTCAGTTGCTCTGAATATGGCTGCTGTCTATGGAGACTGGCTGCTCTGTTGTCGTCTGAAGTTGTCTGTTCTGGTCTGAACTGGTCAGATTTGGTTTAATCTGTTCTTGTTTGGGCCTCGGTTTCCAATGTTTGTGATGGGCTTCTTTTTAAGATGATTTAAAAATGAATCAATGATAAAACACAAAAAGTATCAGACAGAAAAATAGCTTTGAGCGCTTTTGAATTACAGCCCAATTTCAAATTTGAAATCATCACAAGTTGTCGGCGAAGTTGTCTTCCCCAGGACTTAACATGTAGAGATTCTTCTTCTACGCATTTGTCATCCTTGTTAAAATCATATGCCAACATTGGCCACATTACAACTGGACCACCAACAGACAAAACAAAAACGACACAGTTCACCTAATCGAGATATCAATATCAGATGTTCATAGTACATTTGTTGAATCATAGAAATCCTTAAGCACAACTTGAACAGGTAAATTAACATCCTGCTGTGTTTCCCACAGGAACCTTTGCTAATTTATATCTTAGGATACTGGGGTATATTATTAGATAATATCAAATTCAATGTATCTCTGGAATGTACTCCTTTATAAGGGTTATTTTTTTTTTACATTAATGTGCTAATGTAGGCTGTAGATGGGTGTGAAAAATTATGTAGTGTGTCAATAAATGGTGCGCTGAACAGTTACATTCATCTTTCACACATGTGCCACTGAGGGTTTGTGACAGACTGAAAACAAATGAATGTGCAGACATGCACGCACATATTCGCACATATATTTACACACAGTGTCTAAAAAGAGAAAGAAATGTCTAAATCTATACCAAACCCCCTGAGAGGTTCTGTCCCTAGATACGTGAGCGCAATTTGAAGTTCTGCATCCATGCAGGCTCCCATCCGCCTGGATACGTGAGCGCCATGTCGAATTCATGATGGTTGTCATGGCGCCAACATAGCAACCGCCTATACATGTACCTGCTGCTGCCTCCGGTCGACTTGGCAATGGTGCGGGGGAATGGGGAAAGGATAAGAGTGGGGTACAAGGGCAGTAGACGGGTGGGAGGTCGAGAGAAACAGAGAGGAGAGAGGGCTGGGAAATGGGGGAGCGTGTGTGTGTGTGTATGTTTGTGTGTGTGTATGTTTGTGTGTTAGATAGAAAGAGAGAGTGAGATCTAAAAGGCTGTGGTGAAGAAGAAAAACGACAAGAGTCAAATGAAAAAAGGGGGATCAGCTGTAAACCTTAGAGGACGGAGAGATTGGACGAACACAGAGGAGAAAAGAGAGAACTCACAGTTGACAGCTCTTTGAAAAGCCATGTGGGTTATGGAGAGACATACAGAGAAAGTACATTACTCACTCTAATGCCGTGTTCTCCACAGACAGCAATAGACTACAATGACTGAAAATAATGTGATGTGTTCAGATGAAAAAAAGCACTGATTGAATGCATTATACACATTTTCTTTAGATCTCTCATTTTAGCTTGTATGGACACTTAAGACTGCATTTTTCTTGAAGGAAAGGTCTTCAAAAAGGATCAAATCTTGCCTTTTTCTCAACACATAAACATGTGTTTGAAGAAAATGATTAAATTGCTTTTTTACATTTTGAGGTTAAGACCGAATGTGGGGCTAAAAAAATAGATGGATATTTCTTTTGTCATATTTTATGGCGAATAGGAGAAGGATGTTCTGCTAATTCTTCCTCCTTGGTCGGTCATGTGAGCATGTGCAGAGCAGTTCATGGGTAATTGATGTGCTGAGTCTTATTTTGTGAGCTAAACGACAGGGCTTTACGCCTCACCTGGCAAAAAAGAGCACAGCACACGTGTACAAAAGTACACATATCACCATGCAGACCTCTTTACAAGCAGCTCTGCACTTCATGCTACAGACATGAATAGACACACATTCATATACAAAGACACAAGGAGGGGTACACGTGAAGTCACTCTCACACAGTGACACAGGCACACATACATGAATATTTCAGTCTGCTTGAAAACGTGCAAACCATCCATCGCCCATCCCCCCACCCCACGACCAACCAACCCTCAGCCAAAGCCTCGGTAGCAGCACAGGAATATGCCATAAATGATAGAGACAGAGCGGGTAACGAGGGAGGAGAAAGAGAAGGAGAGTGGAGATAAAGACTGGAAATTCATCAGGCAGGAAGAAGGGAGATGGCGAAAGAGGATGTGGTGGAAAATATAAACATCGTGGTGAAGTGACAGCCCTGACAGCTCTCTGAGAGTAGTGGTGAAAATGACAGACCTTGATTTACATTCTGCCGCCTCACCCCTGAAGAAATACAACCATTATTTTCTTTTGTCTTGTTGGTCAACTAAGCTGTTAAATGATAACAAGTCAAAACAGCTGATGTACTGAGGGTTTATTTTTGGAACAGGTTCAGGTGAGCGACCATGTGTTTAGCAGTCCCCATATGAGCAAGCAGCTAACAACAGCCACCTCCTGTGGAAACAGGAGCAATCCAGTTCCACAGTCCATTATTTGGGTGCGTTGCCAGCAGTATGCACACTGTTTTAAGGATACATTACTATTTTCTATAACTGGGGTGTTATTTTCATAGCTTTGGCCATCATTTCAAATCCTCATGATAACATTGTATTCACAAGGTAATTGTGAATACAATGATCTGGGTGATCTGGGAGCACTGTCCAAAAGTGAAATAAATAAAAAAAACGGTGTAAACAAGTCAACAATATAGTTTCCTTTAGATTGGCTAAACCACTTTATTTGGAGGTAAGACCATAATGAAACACTCCTTAAACATCAATAATCATACTTAATTTCACTGGAAACTGTGCCCCTGCATAACTGCACGTACAGTAGGTCATTGTTGAGCCAAGCCAGACTGTAATCTGACAGATAAGGTAATTATTTTATCATTTGCAGTTGTTTTCTCTTCTTAATGAGTGTGGTTAACCTTGGGGTTTATCTCAAATCTGTATAATCATGTGATTGTTAGTTTCTTGCCCCATCAGACTTCATTTAAGTGATCTTGCCACATTGTTGTAGCACAGGGGGGTACTCCAGCAGTTACTGTAAACTCAATCCAAGTAGTCAAAATGGCCTGACCCAATAATGTCCTAAATCTGGCACACCTGGTTGCCATACTCATGATGAATGATCCATCAGACTCAGTACAATTCCAAATAAGAACAGATTTGGTTTGCAGTTCAAAATATCAGACATGTGAATATCACGGTTACAAACAGGGTAAATGTGAATGAAAAGAGATAGTTAGGACATGCATCGCATTGGCAACAAAGAAATATCTACTTTCACTTTTTATGTGTAGAAATTAGTGCAACACCATGAGTGCCTTCGAGGAGAGAGACTGTCTGAAATTATGCGCCATTATCCCCTTTCTATGATTTTACCCCATGTTTGAAAAGGGCCATTCGGAACAGCTATAAATAAGACAATACTTTGTACGAACTCATTCATTAGAAGAATAAGCCTTAAATGGTATTTGGTATTTTTAAACCTGATCTCTATTTTTACATATTTGGGGGTTAAAATGACTAATACTTAAAAAGTTCGATTGCCTCAGCCGTCATGTGCAAAATGAGCTGCAATGGCTGCAGCACAATCGTTTGCATTGCACCACTGAAAAGTTGGTGAATATTTTGCTGATTTTGACAATGTAGATCTGCATTTGACTTCGATGGCCATCCCTATTTATTTGAGCCAGAGTATACGTATCTTCCTGCAACAACTCAACCTCTTGCGAGTGTTTTGGTCCTACAAGGTACTTACAAATCTGTTTGACATTTGTTACTGACTAATATGAGTGAAAAATCCCTTGTACAAAAATGCAACAAAAGTAACATTTCCACTATGGTTCACATATTTTTTTAAGAGATCTCCCACCTTTATAACATATTGAATTGTCATAGCAGAAAAAGCAGAGGTGATATAAATTCCTTTAACAATAGCTCAGTTTCATTAAGTGTAAGCTGCGCCAGAGAGCCAGTATACATGATATAGGGACCCTAGGACTGACTAACCTAAATGGAATGCAGTGATTGTAAATGTAATTAATAACACCTGTGCGATTCCTGTTATGACATGCCAAAATGTTTGCTGAGAAAAAGGTCTATTTGCCTGACATGGCTGGCTACTTGGGAAGTGACATTAGGGTCAAATTTAAGCGTTAAAATGTCCCATTAGGACATAGACATATCCTCATTGAATAAAGGTTTTAAAAAAGAACACTCAGGGCATGGGTGGCCTTGGGTATAATTCACTAGGAACTCATGTATGACTTTGGTGACTGTGCTCTTACCATTTAACAGGTAAATGCATTAATGGAGCACTTTCCTAAAACCCCATTGTGTTCCTTTAAGACACTCAGCATTGATGAGAGAGTGGAGTGAATGTAGGCCTCCATGTGTGGGTGTTCATGATGCAAGCTTGTGAAAGCATATGGCTGCATGGGCCAAATGATTAAAGCGAGCAGCCTCTTAAAGCATACACAGCTGTAGTGGCAATTAAACAACACGCCATGGAGTCATATCGGTGTAAGTTAGCTTGTGACACAAACAGAACAAGTTGTGATTTGCTCACAGCGCAGGTTTCTTACTCAGCTAAAATTCAGATGAGGCAATGTGTCCAAAGAAAACACAAAAATGTGGTCAGTTAATTCAGCAAGAAGAAACACAAATACACATCCAAGGACACGTTCATTCACTCTCTAGGGGGGGGTCAGTGCGTCTTCCTGTGGGATGCTCAGCAGGCAGGGGGAAGAGGGCAAAGTTCGACAGGAAGTGGGGTTGGTGAAAGACGAGACTGACACCCACCCACACCCACCCACAAACCCACACACTCATAACCCTCTCGTATCTCTCCTCTTTCTCTGCAGTCTTCCATACAGTAGATGTAGCGACCTGCTCAAACACCAACACACACTCACACACACAAACACGTGCTGGTGAACCCACACCTTATTCCCTGTTGCATCACTGTTAATCTCTCGCTCCATTTGAACTCGTCAGGAGATAACGACATCATTAGCACAGATTAACATGTCTTTGTTATCATTCCCTCAGTGTCCCTGTGCATGTGCATACTGTACATGTGTTTGTGTGCGTGTGTGTGTGTGTGTGGAGAAAGAGCTGTAAATGTAGTGAGTGAATATGGGTTTTTCAACAGTTTGAGTTTATCACAGTCTGTCACAGAGGTGCGTGTGTGTGTGTGTAAACCAACACATCCATTTACACATCTGCCAAGATATTTCACAGCAAGAAGTACTTGCTGATTACACTCATTATCTGGATGTTTGACACAAGCTTTTTGTATTTTTATGTCAACGTTTGAGCTACATTAATGCTGCAGGTAATGTTTGAAGCTCACCTTTCTAAACCATAGTGGAAATGTTTATCTTGTTGCATTTACTCACATTAAGCCCAGTTCAAACCAAAAATTCACAACAAGACGATTTGAAACTTGCAACTACTTGCAATGCACCAGATCTGCAACACTGTGAAATGCAATTAGGCGAGATGGTGTATTGTTTCCATAGCAACGACTCTCCGTACTTCTGGTCTAACTGCCGGCTTTTGTGTAGTTTTTTGTAGCAGAAGATAATTTGTAGCATCTTCAAATTTGAATGAGGGTAGTGACAGCGAGTTACAGTTGCATTTCTAGTATCGATGAAACAGCGAAAACATAAAAAAACTAGAGGGTCAAGGTGATCAGCTGACCTCGCTACAAGCTTTGGTTGTTGAAACAGGTGACGTGCCTTACCTTCTTAAACCAGCCACTGGTGACTTGACATTCTCACCATCAGCCGATGCCTGATGGTGAGAATACCCAGTGGACTGTAAGCAGCCTATGTCAACAGCTGGTGTCCTGTACCTCAAACACACTCCCATTCATTTCAATTCAATTCAATTCAATTTTGTTTATATAGTGCTATATCATAACAGAGTTATCTCATAGCACTTGTTAATATAGAGCAAGTCCAAGCCAACTCTATATGTACAGACCCAACAATTCCACCATGAGCAAGCACTAGGCGAC
>JAVQJF010124932.1:0-40385 GCA_036023855.1 Gadopsis marmoratus | reverse complement strand
ACTTTTTCAAGTTTTATTTTTCTTAACTGCATTACTGTTTTTTATTGTGTTAAGCACTTTGTGCATTTCATATCTTTGTTGTAAAGCACTTTGAACTGCATTTCTTGTATGAAAGGTGCAATATAAATAAAGTTTATTATTATTATTATTATTATTATCCCATTTTTCGATGATTAAATTAAATCTTTTTTAAAGATAAGTAGTCTTGACAGGAAGCATTTGCATTATATTGTTAAACTTGTTTAACTTGTAAGAGTTGATTTGATTTGTATGAGAAATTCTAATTATTTTTCAGCTATAAAGCTGTCAAGAGGGCTTGAAAGAAGTCTGAAAAGTGGATTCCATGGTTGTCGAAAGAGAAAACTGTTGGACTAATTTTAACTATGCCAGACAAAAGTGACACTGCTGAATCGGTCACAGTCTCCCTCTCATTCTTCTCTCTCCAGAGTCTGATGAGTTGGATCCGGACCTGGCCAGGCTGGCGTCTCTCGGTTTTACCGGCTGTCTCTCGGTGGTCAGCTTGAACTCCATCAGCCCTCTGAAGGCTGCTCTGCTCCACCCGGACACCAGCCCCGTCATCATCACCGGACCTTTAGTCCAGTCCAACTGCGGCTCCTCGGCTTCGGCCAATCCCTACGCAGCAGAAAACACGCACCACCTGTCAGGTAGGAGAGGGAAGGGGTTGGATTTGTAGGTTAATTCATCCTTTGGCTGTCGGCAGGTGAGATTGGATTTATATCATTTTCAACTTCAACTATTGCATTGGGGAGAGCGCTAAGAAATCATTACTAGGATTGAGGAGCTGACTTTCCTTATGTAATAATTTAAATTTTTTGCTGATGCAGTGGTTTGTGTTGTCAGTTTCTTGAACTGCTGTCTGTGCTAGGCCGACCTGTTCTCGTCCTCCAGGCTGTAACACAAGGCTGGATTACCAACCGGGCAAAGCAGGCAACTGCCACAACAAGCTACCAGACAAACAGCCCTGACGTATTATTGCCTTGTAAAACTGTTGTGGCTAATGGTTCTGTCCACCTGATGAATTTGAGTCCAATATTCACTCTCTTTTAGCCCTATTTTTGGTCGCCACCGACTCCCAAGGGAGATATGTGGCTCTTTAAGCTGCTAAATGTGCCACTATGTTCACCAGCTAGTCGCTAACCCTTTTTTGACTGAATCAGCTGCCTGTTTGGCTGAAAATGACGCGGTGAGAGTGAAGCAAAACGGTAAAGTCGTGGCGCGGGCAGCTAAACAATGAGCTGAAATGCATCACAAAGCCGAGGGCAGCTACAGACTCAGCTGCACGCTGTCGCAACTAACATGAGAAAAGTGTGAAACTCCCCCCAACAAAAGATTATTCAGAGGATGTTTTTGCCTTCTCATTTGAAATGACACTGCTCTTCTCTTTGCCCTTAACGCCCAATAACTGCTGACCCTTTTTAAACATTGTGCCTTGGTAAATGGGCAACAGTAGGTTGGCAAAAATAAAAACAAGAATTAGATGATGAACTGTGCCCCTGAAAATGGCGTATGCATAGAAATATCTGAGTCAATGCCATTTCCTTTACTTACCCTTTGTTTGTGTGTGTGTATCTTTTTTTTTTGGAGCTGCTAATGGGCTCATTAAGTATGTAGACCTTGTTGAGGAGACTCGTGACAATGTGCTTGATGAGATAATTAATTTGGCCCACAGAGGGGAATTTCCACTAGCATTTCTTTCCTCTGGCCTTGTTTCCATCCAGCTTCATGTTGCTTTAATAGAGTCCTTTGGAGAGCTGCTGCTGTATTCCCTGTCTGCTCTGAATGATGATACTGTGATGTTGTCTCTGAATTTCTCTCCTTGTGTCTCTTTTCTATTCTGGCCCATTTATTTTTTTTCATTTTCTTTTCATGTTTTCTCATCTCCACATCTCCTTTTATATAATAACACCACCCATTCGAATTCATGGTGCCCTTTGGTTTTGTCACTTTCACCTGTGTCTATTTCCCTCCTTCTTCTCTTCAATCTTGAAACCTTTCATTTCTTTTACTTTTCTCTTTCTCTGCTGCAGACCGATCTGGTTCAGTGGGTTCAGGTCAACCTTTAGTCAATGCCATAAGGACAGACTCGGCTCTGATTGGAGGTACTGTCACCTGTTTTACTATGTTTGTATTGGACTTATAACTGTTAGAGATTACACTTAGTGTTTCATCGATGATATGCTGCTGAAAGCTAGCAACGGTGATGTGACGGGCAAAAGAAGATTGAAAGGTTCCTGTAAGTGTGTAGATAGAACAAAGGGAGAGTCAAAAGCCATTTAAAAGTGTCCATTAAATCTCTGCGTCTCAGTGCACAAAGGACAGCTGAACTAATTAAACCTCCACTGAAATTACTTGCTAATGGAGAAACTTTCACGCTCTCTTCAAATGCAAACTAAAGTAATATGGTGCAAAATTGATTTAAGCTGTATTTTTGGAATTCCAATAAGATGAAACTTTCTCTGGAAAATGAAATGTGCTGAAGAAAAGAGTCCGGCTGGGTCCAAATGTGTGAAATCGTGCTCACGGTGTGCTGACGTTAGACAAGTAGAACAACCAGACTGCAGGGCAAAAGTACTCGCATACCACAGGGAAGGCAGAGGTGGGCCGAAATCATGTGTCGACTTCACAGTACTTTTATAAAGCTCTGTGACCAAAGTCCACTGTGACAGATTTACTTTACAGAAAGTCGGCATGTCAGTCAGCAAAGCAACAAGGCTTTTCAGAATTCAGGGAGATGAACAAACATCAAAATTCCACAGCTGAGTTACATTATGGACTCCACTCAGTTGGCTGTCAGACAGGTTTATAGGGTTTTAGCTGTTTTACTGCAAGACTTAACTTTACTACGTTCAAATCTCCAGCGGTTTATACTTTGTATATAAGTATAAGTCAGGTGTTTGTGATTCATAGTAGCAAATCATGAAAAAGTGAATAAAGCTGAAAGTTTCATTTATCTTACGTGCAACAGCTCTGTTAAGTGACATTTTAAACTCAGTGATATCGAGGTATTTGTCTTACAGAAGCTAGGCTAAACACATCCCAGAGCTACCTGTGCTGAACTCGCACAGATGAAATTGATATTAGTCTTCTCAGCTAACTCCCAGTAAGAAATCAAACAAATACATTTCCCAGAATGTCTGAACATGTCAGAGTAAATGTCCACTTCTTTGCAGGGGTCATTGCAGTGGTGATCTTTGTGATTGTGACCGGCCTGGCAATAACGGCCAGATTCCTCTACCGGAGGAAAGAGACATATCGAAACCAGGAGGTGAAGGGGGTCAAACAGGAGGACAGCCAAGATTTCCCTTTCAACAATCAGGCTGACTCCCAGAATGTCTCTGCTGAATACCCAAAGGAGTATTTCATTTAACTGATGAACTGGTGGTTTTTTTGGAGCAGAGGTTGCACGTGGAGGGTGTCCTGCCACGCCTCAGGACTCGGCACTGAACTCGGAGCCACTCGGACACTTCGCTGGAGGCTGTGGCTCCACGGAATATGGATAGCAAAAAAGGAGCAGTTTGTCTTTTACTGTATATAATGTGTATATATACTGATACAAACAGGCAACAGTGCTGGACTTATAAGGTGTTGATATCCTTGTTTCAAAAACTGTAAATATTCAAAAATGTAAATGTGGAAGTTGTGTCTACAGCGATCTCTAACTAATGTCACTCAGTATTTAAACACAACTTTATTTCAGTGAATCAGGGTGCTTGGAATCTTGACTGGAGTCATTTGGCTGATGCTGATGCACCTTTCTGTGAGCATAATGACTGGGTGTTTGCTTAACTGGAAGTGAACATGTCTGACCCGTAATTAGGCCCTCGACAAGAGTACTTTAGTAAGAGTTTGTGTTTGGTGGTTTGTTCATGTGCAAAGCCTTTTTGTTGTGCGCAGTGCTTTCGGGGAGTAACAGTATGCACTCTTTAGAGGCTGCACAGCCTCAAAGCCCCGTTTACACTGGCAGCTACTGGTTGAGAGACTTGGAGACTTTTTATGAAGTAGGCATTCATTTTTTACTTTACATTCATTGTTATTCCTTTCTTTTTTTCCCTCTTATAATTCTTCCTCTTTCACTTCTTCTTGTTCTTTTCATTTTAACAACAAAAACACATACAGCGTTTCCAGGTTTCCTATCTATTGTAAGCTCTTCCTAAAAGGCTTGTACAGGTTGTTCACTCTATTGTAAAAGTTTTCTCCTCCCCGCTGCATGCGGCCTGCTGGGAGCTTCCTCTCCCGGCTCTCTAAACGTCTCCGAACAGCAAAGCGTTTAACACTGACAGCGGCACAGACTCCACGACACTGTGCCTGTCTGTCACCTCGTTCACTGCACGCAGAGACAGTTGATGCGTTTTGGAAATCCTGATCTGCTTCTGTCTGACAGGTGGATTGTGACTGGATGGAAAGCAGAGAGATGATCAGGATGAGACAGAGAGCTAATCCCAGAGACTGAGTCAAGCAGACATGGGTATAATAATAAAAAAAAAAAAAACGGCAATTCTGATATTAACACTGAAAATGAAGCAAATCCCCCCCCCCATGTGTTCATTCAGCTCATGTGTAAAGAGTACTGCTGATAGAGGGAGGATGGGAGAAAGACAGCAGCTGTTTATCAAACACACACCACCGTCTCTCTGCAAGACCCCAAGAGCACAGATGGGATTTTAATGACAAAAGTTGCAGAAACTTCAAAATGCATTATTCATCTTTTGGTTTGTGTTTTCTTTTTTGTTCCCCCACCTCACAACAGCTGAGGCCACACATTGTCGTCTGCCACATCCTTGATTCCAGCTAGTTCACTGGTTGGTGATGAAGACGTAGTGACCGTCCTCCATCCTGCAGCACTTGATTGCTTGATTGAGAGGAGCTCAACGGGTAACCTTGACAGCCTGATAATCTTGCAGACTGAGCGCAGCTGCAGGACACCGCTTAAGAATATAGCAAAATGAAATTTTTCAGATCCAGAGTAGAACACTTGATTTTTTGTGTCTGCTAAGAAGGTGGTATAACGTTGGCAGCAAGTCACTGACGCACATAGTGAGGTGTGCAGGTCGGCAAGGAAACAGCTGTTTGACCTTCAGCCTCAGTATAGTGTCACTGTGAATTTTTTGTTTTTGCAAAACCATTTTCGGGCAACAGAACAAGAATATCGCAACAGTTTTACATCTGAACCTCCAGGCTCGCTCCTGGATTTTCAACGTTTTTGTTGATCATCCACACGTCTTCATGAAATATTTGGTTCTAGAGGCCTTCTACTCACGGCTAGTTGGTAAACTACTGTAACTGCTGAGCTAACTGCTAACACGCTAGCCAGCCGGGAACCTGCTAGCTTTAGCCAGTCACAAAAGCTCTCGGAGCTTCTTTCTATTTTGTAAGTCGTGATCCATTTACATCCCGCTGGCATTGTGTTCACTGGATTGTACTTAATTTCATTAAATACGTTATTGAAGGAGGAAAAGCTTGCCATCTGTCACTTAGCAAGCTTACTTATTGTCCTGTTAGCGACCGAGCTAACAATACGTTCACACAGTTTATTCAAAAGATGTACCATGAACTCCAGTCAGTTTCTGCAAAAAAAAAATGTTCAGCAGTTGATGAAGGCTAAAGGCTGATAATATTCTCCCATTCTCTTATTGCCATCAAACCCCATGAAACTGACCCAACTAACGAGGTTTGTCTGTGTAGCCTGATCCATGTAGCTGATTCCTCTGTGCCACAGAGCTCCTTTATCATCCAAAAACTTTAGCAAGAACACACACCTATTTTGAACAGTCCCACATAGTACAACATCCTGCTGCTGTAAATACACTTTAAACCACCAAATGTGTTAATCCGCTGCTGAAATTAGACCCCAACAAATGCAGTGTTTTCTCCTTTTTGAGGAACATTTGCTGGAAACTAAAGTGGCCAGCTGTTTAAAGACATTATTGAGCCTTCTTTGAAAGTCATATTTACACCTTCAGTTTGAACCAATGGGCCACACACAGTTTAGGGCAGTCGGACACTCTGGAGACGCTGATTAACACACAGACTTGTTGACAATAAGAAAATTAATATAAAGTAACATCAGCCTAATCCTTTAAGGGGTGACTTTTTTGGGGGGCAGAACGTGGTGTAGATCCTCTCTGACAATGCACAGGTTTAACGTTTGTTCAGTGTAACTGTAGTGTTGGTGATGTTGTGAGGTGTGAGTAACATGCCATAGAAATATTCAGATTTTACCCATATTCTGGTTGTTTGGTTATCAACAAAATCCTGTTTGATGAAAATAAATAACTTGATGCTTTTTTCAAAAGATCATGGTTTTCATTGAAGCTGGAGGTTTTTCCGCTTTACAGATGATTAATCAAATTCGCCATTGTTAACAGGAGACACTCTAATTGTGCAGCTGGAGCTTGTGGACCAATTTACATGTCTGAAGGCCTCTACAGAAAGCGTCTGTAAATGTGTCTCCACAACAAAGCGAAAGAAGATTCACATTTGTTGTAGTAGGATTCTTTTCACAATATTTAAACCACTGAGCTGTCTTATTTCTTTGTTAATTGAAGCTGACACACAGCAAAGACTTAGCCCTCAACAACCAGGACAATTTACATACATTTACATCTTTTGTATTTTCCTCCTTCATACCGTCGTGTGGGAGGATACACATCTATCAGCACTGACATTTGTGATGGCTGTGAACGTTCTGCAGACCAGAGAGGAGGGGAATATGCAAAGCTTTAAAGCAGCCAGGAGCAGAGGACGTCAAAGTGATTCTCTGTGAAGAGCCACTTAGCCCCTCTGCCACTCCGATGGTTCCACGGCCTCAGATCAGTGATCTCTGTCCGATTCATTTAAATCTCCTCTTATTGGTTGTGATCAGAGAGAAGACGTGAAGCTGGTAACTGACATCTGCGGCATCATCGGTGATATCAAAGACTCAGCGAAGAACACTCCCAACGTCACAAGGGTCAACGAATCTACTGCTAACTTGAATTTAAATGTGATTCAGCCTGTAGGCAGTGCAGCGTACAGGTAATGTGTTTCGATTAGGATGATAAATACCACTGGGACACCGCTCCACTTCTTCCACAAGAAAACTTGAATATATCATTTTAGGGTAACCTTTGAAAAACCCTTTTGATGTGCTGAATCAACACATTTCATCTGCGGTGGCATTCAGGCAGCTCATGGGATTATTTGCAGCTCACTTTGTATTTTGTTTGTGGTTCTGTTCTCTTCGGTGGAAGCTGCAGAGCTACGTCTGTGTTGACATGACGCTGTGCTAACAGCCTGTGCTGTCTGCCATGGTTTACAAAGGGCCATACTGTACCTCATGTGCACCTCTTTAAGTTACATTTAAGTGCTAAAATGGTCAGCGAGGGCCACTTTGTGTTTCCTCCTACATGTTTGTTGATAATGAATCTGCACATCTGTCCTGTGTGTATGCATGCATACTGCATGTGCATATATAATTTACTAGAATACAAATACTATACCCTATTACTGAGTAATATGTGTAATGATATGGAACCCCAAAGTGTTCGATGTTAAATAAGTTAAAAAGACGGTATGAAATTAATAAACATGTGAATACATTTTGGAAAGTATATAAATGAACCAACAACTTGTGAGCAATTATTAAAACTCAATTCAGTATTTTCACAACAACAGTGTTGTCACCGCCCTGTCAACATTAGCTGAGTTTTAATAGTTTCTCAAATAATTTCACAAGTTATTGCTTCAACAATGAAGCCTGACGCGCACCATAATTAAACCGTAGTAGATCAGATACATCAATCATCACTCATCCTTGATTGGGTCTGCTTCCCCTTTCTCGTCCGCTTGGCATGTTGATCATTTTGGTGACTTAAATCCCTCAATTATTCACCTCTGCTTCCTCTCAGCCACGTAGGCGTATGCCGCTGTTTCAGTGGCTGCTCAGATGACGGAGGGGTGAGCACGGTTGCAGCAGGACGGTTGATGCTTTGGAACTTTTTTGTTTTCTTGTGATGATAAAGTAGTTATGTTGTGACCCTGATATAACTTAGCCCAAACTGTGTCCTCATGATGCTCAGATACAAATGTGCAAGGCTGAATATACACATATACATGTTGTTGCTCACACGTGACATCAGCAGGTAACGCAAATGTAATGTCCATGTGATAAACATATGGGAGGCTGATAAAGGTCAGAAATAGAAACAGAAGACAAAGCTTGCTTAGGAAAGATAAAAAAAAACCTGTCCAGCGGAAACCACGCATCTCCAAATGTGGCAGATAAACTGATGGATGACGTGTTTCCTTTATGGGTAGAGAAAACTTAATTTTCTTAAGCTAAATAAACTTTTTAAAGCTGAAAACATGGCTGTTTTTCTGAGCTTTGTCCGAGATACGTGGACAGCTACGCTACAAACACATGATGATCTCATGGACCATGATGCATTGCTGTAGATTAAACTACCAGTATATAAAGTAGTGAGCTCAACCTTAAACATCTGCAGCTGTTAATCCAAAAACATCATTTATAATAGAAAAACACATTCATCTGTATAATGAGATAACGTTTTCAATGGAGAACATGTACTTGTTTTACTTGTTAAGTATTTTTACAGTGTGGAATTAGTACTTGTTTCTTAAGTAAAGGATCTGAATGCTTCTTCCACCACAGTCCCTTTCTCTTCCCTGCACCCATTTCTCTCGTCAGTCTGCCTCCTCTCTTCCTCCTCCTACCACTCTTTCTTCCTTTCCTCTCTTTCTCGGAGTCCTCCCTCCCTCCCCTTGTGGTCAGCAGCTCTCCGTCACACGATGCAGATGATGGTGTTGTGTACCCTGCAGGAGGGAGTCGAGCCTCTTCTCGGAGGAAACACGAGGAGCCCACAGATCCACAGGCGTGCTAATATGAAGGTCCTCTGTCACCTTATTCACTTTGGTAAGGGAACACACGAGGCAGTTTTCAAATACTCAGCATTAACTGTCGGCTCTGTGCTAATTTCAATGTGCTGAATCAAACTTTAAGATTAAGATATGCTTTTCCTCGAGTCTGTTAGAAGGACAAATTAGATTAGCTGAAGAAATAAAATCACTGAGACCGTGAAGAGTTTTAAATCTTGGCATGCAGCCGCCGGTGCTGTAATGTTATTGCGTTATGGTGATGCAATAGCTTATATTTTGTTTCTAAATTAGACTCTTAGATCATAACTTTATATTGTAATGTCTTCAGGGCAACAGCTCTCAGTGGCACTGAATGAAAAACCTAAATTGATTCTTGATGCCTGTTTTATTTAATATATTCCCACATATACAGTGAACAGAGCAAACAGACCTCTGTGTATTCAGAACATGTTGCTTGTTATGTTTAGTGTCCCTGTTGCAGTGATATTACTGTTGAAAAGGATTCCCTTCTACACAACAGCAAGTATTAAATAGAATAATAGAATGGAATTCATACTCTGGTGGTCCACTCAGGCTCAGTTTTCGGTAATCTACCAGGAATGTGTGATTTTGGTGCCGGATGATGTAGCGCCAAAAGGTGAGCCTGGTTCAACCTTTTTGCAGGACGACACTGTGTTGTTTCGTGGGAGACCCCTGCATTGCTCCCTCCACTGCGTTGAAATGAATGAGAGGGCTGAAGTCGGTCCGAACGCGGCCTTAGGCTATATCCACGCTAATACGGAGAATGTCTTCGTTGTTTTGTTTTATCACTGTTTCAGAACTAATCTCCATCCATACCAGAGATTTCTGTTCTTGGACCAGCGACCAGTTGTAATCGTTATGGAATTTCTTGCGCATGAACATTTTAGACAGAGTAAGACAAGAGATAGACTGAAGAGTTGGTGCCTCTCTATCTATTCAGCATGAACATTCTGTGAGCTCTGATAGATTTATCGTAAGGAACAGAATAGTAAGGTAGTGGAGGAAGGCTGAGCAGCTCAAATTGTGTGCGAGTTTAGCCAGTTTGAGCCAGTTGCTAGCTGCAGGTAAAGGGTCATAGATGGGAGAAAGGCCTCCTTATGGGGATGGTCATAGACGGTACAAATACGCCTTGCTGGGGAGATAACAGGTCAGAGAATTGGATGGCATGACTCCTTGGCCAAGCTTCAGTAAATACTTCTGCTTTGAAATCATCTGGGCCTCTGACTTTTCTTCAGCACGGTCACGTCAGCTGAGAGAATTTCCATCGCAGCAACTCGTTATCCACGTTGAATTAACTGCTGGTAGGCCGTGACGAATCAGGGAAGGACATGTCCCAATCAGGAAGCGAATGTGTGTCTCTGCGTTGTCGTTTTAAAACATCTCCGTTGCCGCCCGTCCTCACTGAAACGCAATCCCGGAGTTTTCAAACTAAAACAAGGTCAGCAGCATTTTAAAAGGCCTCCGTGTTAGAGGTTATTCAACGCTGGAGTAGTGTGGAACGCTAGGTGTAAACGTAGCAGAGGTTTTAAATCAAAAACATATTAGTGTGGATGTAGTCCTTACTTTTTACTTTCGCTCACACATAGAGATTGGGGCTGCACGAGTATGGCAAAAATAATAATCACGATTATTTGGGTCATAATTGAAATTGCGATTATTTAAAACGATTACTCGTTGCCTGAAAAAGAGCATTTATTGAACTTTAAAACAAAACTTTCTTATCAGTGCATTTCACAAATGAAAAATCTAAATAAATAAATGTAAAAGATAAACAAAATACAAATAAATTAGATAAAACATTTTATAAAGTCCCAATCAGCTAGCAGGAACCGCTGCTCGTTGAGAAGAGCAAGAATACGATACGTGCTTTCACGTCAGAGTCTCCAAAACGTCTCCAATAGCACCTGATAAAGTCGCTAGAGGGGCCTGAATACTCGCTAAATGTATTTAGCGCAAGACAAAAAGGAATACGGCACTATAATTGTATTTTCTCGATTATCTTGTTTTCATAATCGTTCAAAGGCAAAATCGTAATCGAAATTTCGGTTAATCGCCCAGCCCTAATAGAGGCAGAGAGTGAACGTAGCCTCGACTCTGTTAAAGAGGCTCCAGCTATAGTGCTGATTGCCAGGTGCATTTGGTGAGTGCAGGTTTTGGTTTTGGCCTCTGTACAGGCATTATGATAACAAATCTGGCAACCTCACGGCGATGACCGTCACTGGGATGTCACTGCACAAAGAAACAGCTACAGCACACAACTCTCCATAAAAGCAGGCATTGACATTTTTACATTTCTCTTTGTGTTACAATTACACATAGGGAGGGAGAGGGAAAATATCTCTCCCCTCATAGCCGGCTGCAGGTAATTATCCAGCCCACCTACAGTTTATAATCTCAGAGGCTGTGGAGATGTTTCTCACTGTGGAGTGAATTCAATCAGATGAGTAATTAGACGGCAGTTTGTCCTGCTAATTATCAGCCCACCTGCAGCATGTAGGAGAGAGTGCAGTCAGTCCACCATCGCTCCCCTCCTCTTCTCTTTCATTTATGTGGTGAAGAGCTAATGACGCACTCCTTTTCATTCATGTCTGGGCTTGTTAATTGAGATGATCAGACATTTGACACAGAGGCCTCGACTGAACAGCTCATTACAATCACTTAACATTTGAGAATGTGTTCTCTTGATCCCCCGACAATGTTAGAGGAGAGAACAAATCAGTCATTTTTTAACCAAAAACTAAGTCCTAACCCCGTCCGAAACAACAGAATGGGTCATTTGTCAATGACTCCCGAAACAACAAATATAGGCATGCCGGCCCTTCGTTGTCATGGTAACGACAACAACACGTGGTTAACGTTGTGAAAGGGTAGCAGTTTGGTTAGGTTTAGAAAAGGATCATGGTTTGGGTTCAAATAACTACATCAGTTGAAATATGTTAACGTTGACCTTTGGCTTCACACAGGACACGAACAGTCCTATTCAATTCAATTTTATTTATATAGCGCCATATCATAACTAAGTTATCACATAGCACTTGTTCAGTCCTGTGTTATCTGACCCATCCATCCATCCATCCACCCCGACCTCCTCGCTACGCGGACTTTGGAACCCTTTATGGGTCACCACCTAACAATAAACGTAAATATGGGTCGTAATAAGCTGCTGCACAGACGACTAATACGGCCATATTTTGGGGGAGTAGAGTTTAAAAAAAAACACGTTTCTAAATCAGTCGTATTTAAAAATATGGCTCAGTTTCAACAGTATGTCAGCTACCGTGAAATGCGGTAAAGAGCTAGTAAACCTACCTTTGAGCTTAGATTATTTAGTTTCTAAAGGTCAAGAATGAACTAACATGATCAATACTGAGACATTAGCTGTAGCTTTTGAGTCCCAGCCCCAATCCTGTATTTTGATTGTTGTTGGATCAGGATCAGAATCTAGTCCTCGGGTGGCCAACCATGTGCCACGAAGTGCCTACAGGTTCTTATAGGCTGCGCTTCATAAAAATACAGCTGCAGGAGGGCAGAAGACATTTTTTTTAAATGTTTGTATAAGTAAACGTGAGGTGTGTTCAGAACGTATTTACTGAGCCTCCGCTGCATAACCCCGAAGATATTATGAATATTATCAACTCCAAATGATCTATGTCTTTACTCTCTATCAGTCTATCAGCAGTCTTCACCTGCTTATCAGAGGGATTTAAAGCTGGCAGGGTTATTTGGAACAAAAGCTCTTAATTCATAGTCGAGGCCGTCTTGATTCTGCCGTGTCGAAGGCCTGCACCCTCTTCCTCTTCCTCTTCCTCACAGCTCTCCACCTGCCTGATAAGAGCGTGCAGAGGCGACACTGAAAATGGTTTTTAGAAAATCTATTTATTATTGGATAGGGGGGGCTGTAAGGTGGCTCGGCCGTGATAACTGATACGTATCAGGATGAACAGCGACGGAGAGGAGAAGCTGGAAATGTCTTGGAGAGAGGAGGCGATGAGTGTGAGGATAATCCTTTAAAAACTACACGCCGTCTGCAGGCAGCCATGTTTAAAAAGTTGCCCTCCACAGCTGTTATTTCTCTGCCACAGATTAGCTCTGTTTCTACAGGGACTGTTATTTTTCCATTAGAGATTAGACAGGTGTTATCTCTTATTAAGGAAAGGTGGGACGAGTCAAGGTGCTCTTAAACCGAGGTTGTAAGACTGTAGAGCAATCTGATAAATATTCTGTGCAGACCCACAGAATTTCTGCTCCCTTTAAGCTTTCCGTCTCTTCCTTTTCATTGCCTTCTACCTTACTCTGTCTGTCTTCTTTCCTTAATCTCCCACCCGCCCTCTTCGATCTGTTTTCCTGTTAGAGATTCAGTCCGTCAGAGACAGCTTACAGCCGTCGATGTGGCACTACGCAGAAATTCACTAAGATGAGCATGAAGGAAAATGCTGCTAAACAACCATCTTCAGCACTTGTCATTCAGACATTTCTGACAAAGTCTGACAAGCAACAGCAGGTAGAAGAGGTTATGGTTAACTGCACGATAACCCCAAAGCCTCCTCATCTGCCACATTTGGTGGTCAAACAGAAGATTGTATATGTGTAAATAGTTAATGTTAATAATAATCTGCTAGAAAATAACATGTTAGCATACACAGCGAACTATCTTGTCTTGGGAAGAGGCAGAGTTAACCTGAGCGGGATTAGACAGATGTGTTCAAGGGCTGCCGTGATTTATTGCCAACAAATCGCCTGACTAATACCAAGGATAAACTGATCCTACTAACAAGCGTTGCCTGTGCAGCTGCCTGATATAGTTTAAAGGACTCGCTTCGTACGACGTCACAGAGAGGAACAGCTCACGATGAATCGAACTCTCGTCTCTCGTCGAAGACTTTCATGGTGTTGCACTTGGAGGTATTTGTGTGAGGAATGTAAAAAGAGAGCTTGAGAGAGAAGTTCAAACCCTGCCGACTCTCCCGCCTCCGCACACCACAAATCGCTATGTAAACTGGGTGCGATTGTCAGGTTGTTGGTTTCGAGAAAGTAAAAAAACGAAGCCAGACGCAGCCTCCCCCCCCAATTCCACGCAGTTCAACGGTCTGACGAGCACATTGTTAAACATTAGTTTTGGGACTTCATTATCAACCTCCATTATTAAACATATGAAAGAGCCATATTGTTGTTGGGTATATTGGATATTGTTGCATCAGTACACGTACGTAGTACAAAGAAACTGTTCTGGATTCATTCATTCTTCAAAGTCAATGAGTTTGTTTTCTTGCTCATTTGGGCATCGATTCGTCTTCTATGTTACGCTTCCCCTGCAGAGGGAAATTTAGAAATTATGTTCAGGCTCGGTCAAGTCATACTTCAATGTAGTGGTGCTTCCTGTGTGTGTTATTTGTGGTGTTTTGTTATTTCCATGAAAACGCATGAACACAACACACAGGCAGTAAATATTCATGTAGGTTTGTTAAGCACGTAAGAAATTTTAACAAATGAAAATGGTTTTATACTTTTTAGGATTATTATGAATAGACTAATGGCACATGAAACAAATCTTTCGGCTTAGAGAAACCACCTCACTGCTGTAAGGAGCACCGTTTTCTTGTTCGCAGCCTCAGCTCATTTAAAGCATCAGCTCCCTCGGCTCTCCTATAATGTAATGCAATTTAGGAAAGATGCCTGCAGCTGCCTTAATGCCAATTTTCTCACGATCGGCCCGAAATGACTTGGACCCAGTCGAGACGATATGCAACGTGACCAAGTCGGGTTTCAAGTTTTTAAGATGGCGCTTTCAATCATATATAATCATCCCTGTAAGAAGCCTCAGTTTTCCTCCAGGTATCGCCTAAACTGTCCCATTATTGTCGATATTATGAGGCTTTCTCTCGCTAAAGTCTCTCATTTAGCCATTGGCACACCTCCCATTACACACGGCTGCAGGCTGACATTTACAGAAGCCTCCTATTTTAATGTTATCTCACACACAAAGACGGTGCGCTATTTTCTGCTCAGCGGGGGCCTCCATCTCATTCTTCCCTCTTGTCTCTCTATCTCGGTTTTTCCTTTCCCTTTTTTCTACCTTCAATTTGCTGCTATATTTATTTCCGAGTCATTTTCAGTCTGTCTCTCTTCAACCTTTTCTCTTCTTTTCTTTTTTTTTTCTTGCACGAGATTTCAAGGGTTCCACCAAGTCAATGTGAAACGGCACCCATAGCGGCGGCAGCAGCGTATATTGAACTTCAATCAATGGAACTTCAGTTTACCTTTAATCCAGGTGACAGGCAGAGGAACAAAGATGCTTTGACAGTAGCCTGGCAGGGTGTCGATAGACGGCATTACAGTGACACTGTTGTGTGTTTTGGTGCCTGATAACAAAACAGTTTTGTTAAGCCAAACTACACAGGAAATAAACTGTAAATATGGCTGCAAATCTCTGAGGTAAACACGTTTTTTGTTGTTGTTGTTGTGGTGACAGTGGGATTCATATGTCAAACCCACAGCATAGTAAAGTAGATTATGCGCAATCGTTGGTGCCTTCCCAGCCTTGCAGATGCTATAAAGGAGCAATTTATTCACCCAACAACAAGCCAAGAGAAATGTTTTCTAGCCATAATTTAAAGCCAGTTAAATGTCTACTAAAAGGGACATGAATAATGTATTTTCCAAATAGATCTATTTAACCAAAGATAGGTTTTCTGTATTTATTTGTTTGTTTGCACGGGGAGTAGCAGAGCTGAGTTAGAGCTGACAGCTGCAGTGTAATTTCCCCACTGGGGAAATTTTGGTTATGGAAGGCAATGCTATCCTTCTTTTCATGTAAAATTTCATAATGTAGGCGTTGTGATGCCCTGTGAGACTGCAACCTTGATTAAAGGCAGTACAAATGCAATTCAGTTGACTCGTAGGAAAGTTTAGAGCATGTTTAGTGCTGCACCAAGACAGATGGCAAACTGTTTGATCAGTAAGTAGATAATAACACCAGAAAACAGCCTGCATCACAGTTTGGCTGCAGCAATAAGAAGCATCCAATCCCCACTAACTGAGACCTATGCCTTAACCCTGACTCCCCGATTGAAATTCGGGAGTCGGTTTGTGGATATTGGTGGGAAATCCTCTCCACATACCAAGTGACAAATGGACAGTTAGGAGAGACAAATCAAACAGCTGTGATCAAATGCTGCATCCAGAGAAAGCTGAAATCACAGCTGTTGGTCTTTTCCCCCTTCTTGTCCATTTGGTATCATTCAGCGCAAAGCTTCACAGACACGCTGAGTTTGCAAACACGTGGGCAATAACGGCAGTGGGGTGGGATTAAAATGTTTCAGTTACCTCGCTGCTAGTCAAAGTCAGATTAGATTTCACTTTAATGTCAAGTGATTTTATAAAATGCAAAAAAATGCAAACACTGTTTCATGTACGTGCGTTGTTGTGGCTCAGGAGGTAGAGGGGGTGGCCCATTAATCTTGGGGTTTGTGGGTCGTTCTCAATTGTAGCCAGCACCTCGCATGGCAGCTCTATTGCCATGTTTATTTTAATATTTTTTAGCTTTTATTTAACACAAAAAAATCTTGAGACAGAAAGACTGATTTTTTTTTGTGTGGCATAAACTACAGATGTGACCAAAGGTGACCGTGCATTTGCTGATAGAGCAGACAGGCTACATTGTTAGTGTCTTTTAAATCTCTTCTTATCTTTATCTTTATCTTTATTTTATCTCTGTGTTTTATGATCCCTGTGTTTTTTGCTTCCTTCTGCTGGGTTCTTTTCTCCGTAAATCACTTTGTAGTTTTGTCAAGAAAAGTGCAATATAAATAAAGTGTTTCTTCTCCTATTACCTAATTTATTATGTTTATCTTGCAACCCCTCAGATCACTCTTGCGGCCTCTTGGGGCCGTCCTGATCCCCAGGTTGGGAAACACTGCCTTAATGACATGTCAGTCAGACAACTCACATTTCAAATGTTTATTACAGCAGCAGAACATAGTCTTTCGTGTCTAGGCTCTGACCTCATCACTCCCTTCAAATATGTTTAAATGGAGATATTGGGGAGTGATGAGCAAATTTCTTATTCCCCCCCCCCGGGCCGGCACCTGCAGGTGGAGGCAGGGGAAGTTGGGAATGTTGGGAAAGTTTTGCAGTTTAATAGGCCACCAAAATGGGAGGGTGTGTTTGATGTATGGCACGTGGGTGTAGCAGTGCAGCTGGAGTTGACTGAACTAGCTCGCTCCATTAATATCTTAAAATACAAAGATAATATTATCTCAAGTGGAGTTCAGTAATCAAAGCTCCAGTTTAATCACCACCTACACTGTGTTGTTATTTACAGTTTTGTTATTATATCCATATTTACTTAATGCTGCACCGTGCGCTAATGGTGAGTTAGTCAGAATGATTCATTCGTTCATTTATCTTGGTGGCATCAGAAAAACCCGCCGTATCAGTGCATGTACAGCAGCACCACCCACACATAGAAAGTTTAATTTTTACAGTCATTATAATTATATTAACCACAGACAGCAGACTGCACCATATTAGCCCTCTGTGTCTCACTGGGCTTTACATGTATTCAGAGCCGTAATCACATCCATATTCAGATCCCACCTGGATGCATATTGACCAGGTGTTAAAGGTGCCATTACTCACTCTGTATCCCTGTAGCGCATCAGTGATGCCGTTTGTGATCCAAGGTCAGAGCACAGTGATGGATTATTAGGTTACGAGGCTTTGAACTGCACGAGACAGAGACGGATTTCAGTGAATCAGGGTAAGGCTGTTTTCTTTAGGACCTCTCACGCTGAAATGGTGGAGTGGCCCAATGAAAAATGACAATGAACCATAATCTGTATCACTTTGATCATCATGTTCAACAAATGTGGAATTTGTGGTCTGGTTCACACACTGAGAGACAGCAAACGACAAACTGTAAGAACAGTACAGCACATACTGACAGATATGGAGTAAGAAGAATAAAGCCAATAGGTCAATGTAGCTACATTAACCATGTATTGACCTTAAATTGACTATGGTTGGGAGGTGTGATGATAGCAACTAAACGTACCGTTTTCCGTTGTGTTGAAATCCTTTTGTCTTGCTTTCCTTTTGTGTTGACAATTCTGCTGCATTCGTGCTGCAGAAATGTCAGACATTAGGACGATCTTTGCACGCGAGCTTTGGTTTGGTTTGGTTTGGTGCTGGAATGACGGTTGTTTCTTTATCCGCCTGGAAGATGAAGTTAGTGTCAAGCAACAGCAGAATCAGTTGCGACAGTCAGAAAATTCCCTCCGTAAACTTCTGTCCTGTACTTCCTGAAGCGAGACAGGACGGAGACGCTCTGTCTATCGTAATCACCACTTTATGGGGCCTGTCAAACATTGCGTAGACGGTGGTCATGCTGGATTGCGAGGGAGACCAGATTAGTGGGCTGAGTCGGAACTGTTGTTAGTTTGAGTCTCCTTCTCAGCCTGTGGGAATGCTTGTTTTGCAGTTTGAGTTCCTCAGTGATACGTTGCTTGGTAAATGCTGACTTTTGAGCATGTAGTGTGTTTATGAAATAAATTAAAGGGGCACTCCAGCAATTTAATGTCACACTTCCATAAAGCTGGGGTACTCACAAGCAACAGATGTATTAAAAAGATATTTTAAAATTGAACCAACAGAGGCCAAGATATCCTGACCTTTAGTCTCTAGTATGGGTCGAGTTCCAAAAACACTGCGTCCTACATTTCCCATAATGCCACTGGATAGCCTTTCTCATTCTACTGTCTCTGCCTCCAGATTGTAACGTACGCTTTATGTTCAAAATTGTTTCTAGAGCCACAGAAGACATATTCAGCTAGACGTTTCTCAACGCGACGTGTAAAATTGTAGGAGTGCCCCTTTAAAGCACTGAGCTAAGTGTAAGATTGTCTCCTTGGTTGCTAATATAATAAGAGGGGTAAATGTCCTTCACGTGTAATGGCTCTTTGAGGAGCTTCGTTAAACCTCATCCTGGCTAAATAATTAATAATTCCGCTTTGTTTTGCCTCAAAATTCTTTTGATTCTATGTTTATGCCGCTCTTTTTGCTCTGGACTCCGATCCTCTGTTTGGGATTGTTTTGTCTGAAAGGTGCAGGAGCTCCCCCCCGGGACTCACCTGGGAAGGAAAACAACAACCCGGTTTAGCTGTGGGCTTTTTTTCATGTTGAGTCACGGTTCAACTGAACACACACCCACACAGTAAAGCAGCGTGTTACATCAACCCTCAGCGCGTCTCCGTGTTCAACAGTCCTGCTGCTCTTTGACTGTTGTTTTCAGCTCCGGTCTCTGGGGTTTTGATAAGAGTTGGCACGGCTCAACGCTCCTCGGGGGGGTTTTCGCAGCACTAAAAACAGTTTGATATGAGCAGAAGGAAATTACTGCAAGAATATTGGCTTTCTAGGAAGCGCGGAGGAATCGGGGGAACATCTGCAGCGACGCTACGCAGGCCGCACTCTCCCCTCAGGTTTCACTAAAATCAAACACAGCAGAGCAGAAAATCCTCATCGGAAGCAAATACCCGGTGTGTCTTGAAGCTCGACCCTGGAAGGTGACGCAGCACGGTGACTTTCAAAAGGCGGTCAGCTGTTTTCTTTCCTTTCGTTGATCGGGGGAGATTTGCATGAGCGCCAAAGCCCATTCAGCAACAATAGCAGCTGTTTGGGCTCCACACCTGCTGCTGGAGGGCCTCTTGAGAGGCAGCATCATGATGCAGATGGTGAACTAATCTGGCCACATGCTGCGCACATCTGAGACTCACAGAGAGAGAGAGAGCTCTGTCAGCATCGCCACTTAGCACTCCCGTGTATTCATTGGAAAGAAAATGAAAAATCATCCAATATTTGGAGGGTGATGGATTAATTACGCAAACAACCCGCCCTTCCACAGAGACGCTGGCTGTCATTGTGTCATCGAGATATTCTGACTCCATTTGTTCTGCTTTTTCCAACTGCTGACGTTTTACTAACCACTCCTCTCGTTCCAGACCCTGCTGCTCTTCACCCGCCCACCTATTGTCCTCATCACCTGACCGACCTCCTCCCTACGCACCTACATCAGCTCCAGCATGCAGTGTATCTTTGCCAGATTTGCATCATTTCCTTCTTGTGTTTTGAGACCCACCTACCTTGGTTTTGTCTGGCTGCCTTGGCTTGTCCAATTATTTTAACTTTTCTTACCTTTCGTGCAAACTGCAAGTCAAAACATTATTTTTTAAAGACACTGTGATGCTGAATACAATTTTTTAAAAAGCATTGCCTCCTATTTTTATCTTCTGTCTTGTTGTACAGCGATGAGGCCAGTCAATCATGACCCACCCCAAAACAAATCATGGTTTTCTTTTAGAAATTGAGATTCTTGCTGTTTGCGGTGTGTTTCACAGTCTGCCTAGAAGAGTTGTAGGATGAGACTGTGGATTTCAGCTTGGGTTACGGACAGGATCAGTTGGCCACATGTAGGATGACCAACTGTATTCATCACCATACAATATCCTTTTTTAGTGATACCCACATCCAGGCCCAACACTCACACTTGGACACACTTACAGCAGGAAGCTGCATCCCAACATGTAAAATGTTGTTCTACATCATTTACTGTTAATCTTCCCTTTGAGGAGAAACCTTAAAATCAAATGTCTTTGCAGAAACCCAAAAGATGAATGTTGTTCACACAGGCATGCACAGCCCAGCAGCAGTCATATTATATCATCCTGTGCCGCTGCAGGATTTTTCATCCACTGGTTCGTTTCTGCCTCCTCTGAACCGTAAAAACCAGTGAAACCACCAGAGCAGATGGCAGCGATCTGGATCACGTTATTTCATAATCACGTTCAGCAGGAATACCAGCCAAAACCACTTTCTCTGCCCAGATGAAAAGTGTCACGTACTTAACACGGAGCTGGAATCCCCTCACATCTCACAAACACACGCACACACAGAGCTAATTAGAGGGAATAAACTCACACACGGCTGAAAGGAAACACCTGCCGTCATAATGAAATCGGAGCCATAATCATTTCAACATTTATTTGGTTGTTTATTCCCGTTCGCCGCTGTCGGAGACGGTGGCTCTTTTCATCATGTGTGAAGAGTCATTCCATTACCTGTATATTAGACCTGCTGTCTATAGGAGCCACTTACCTCTGATATGGACTAACCTCCGTGTTCTGCTACTTGATCTGCTGCTTTCTAATGTCCGCCACGGTCACATGCTGCCAGCCGCCATCATGTGTCACATTGCTCCAGTGTGACCTCTGCTGGGACATGTTTTATAACACCACGAGATAAAACATCATGGATGAGGACTTTCTGGCAAATTTGCCAAATGCAGGCCTAGTTAACTTTTCCACCTCCGTTAAATGAATCGGTGCACTGCCGCTTCCCAAAGCTTTTCAATAGGAGGCATTCGGGATTGTCTCCTGGATGAGACAGTGTCAGACCGGGCTAAAGCAACAGAGCAGTCACAGTCTAACACACACGGTATAACACCATCTGTAGATCTTTACAGGATGCTTTACACTCAGAAGCCGGCCAGATGAAAGGCAGTCACTTTCAGGTGAGAAGGTTTCATTATGTTGATTTCCCAGGAGCCTCACATCTCCTCTGTGCAGGCCTTTGTTGGGTCATTTCTGTTCGGTTTCTCAGACCTTCTCATTACTCTGCAGCCCGATGCCAGAACGTGGATCAACAAATGATTCTGCAGCTCCATTTATATCCTATAATACCTGCTATTTTTCTCTTATAATACCAACCACTTTTCTGCTTCTCCTATAACATCATTTACTTTTTATATTCCTTGCTGCTGCAAAACCACCAGCAGCCATTAATCACGAGTCTGAACGTTCAGAGTGTTTGTTTCTCACGTAGCCTGCAGTCTGTCATGGCTGCCTCTTCCCAGAAGGCCGCCGGCTCACAGCTTGTTACTGTGTCAACCCGCTGACCACCCACGACTCCGTTTGCGTGCCTCGGCACGGCACCAGAGGCTCATGGGTAATCGTTCATCCAGTGTCTGTGTAAACACAAGTGTTGTTATCCATCCTTTGATATTTCAGCCTCATTGGCTGAGACCCCAAATCCACTCTCACTCAGTCTTAATTAACTGCTCACAATCACAGCAAACAATATGATTATTTTTTTTGAATTACTATTTGGCTACAGTTATTATTAAAAATGTCTTTCCAGTCCTGAAGCATCCAGGATTCAAGAGGGAAATAATGGTGCTAATGATGCTACGTGTAAGTAATCATGCAAACGAAATATTTAGACGAATACGGTGTTAAAATTCATCTTTTTAAGGGTTTTTTCAGGAATACGCAAGCAATTGTTGAATTAATTCATTCTCGAAATTGTTTCAAAAGATGACATTGTTGTTTTTCAGTTCAGACTTGACACCTCTACGCTGGGTGTGTCCGCTTCATGTCTTGACTTTTGAAACGCACATTCAATTTCGGAGGAGACTCTAATCACCACTTTCCAATCTCCTGAAGACTGGGTCTTTGTGCTGCTTGTGGGTGCAAATGAATCTGAGCAGCTTGAAGTGATCCCAATCAATTCGGCGGGACGCTTTCTACAAACGCGCCGTCGTCGGTGCAGAGTGTGCTGATTAGGATCGACTGAAACACAATGATTCCTTTTCATGGGTTGAGAATTTAAAATGAGATTTCTGGTGACACCGGTCCCATTTCTGGTCATGTCAGTCTGTATTTGAAATAACTGTTCTCATAACATATCAGTCACCACGGCTGACCCAGGAACACTTGCCTTCTTGCAGAGAGCAAGATTAGAACCCACTTTCACGTCTGTAGGATAAATATTAAGCTACGACCAGCCGCTGGTTAGCTTAGCTTAGCGTAAAGACTGGAAACAGGAGGAAACAGCTAGCCTGACTCTTTCTGAAGGCAACAAAATCCACTATTCAGGTCCTGCCCTTGTGTATCACTGATTATCCCCACCTGTTCCCTGGTGTCCACCTGCCCCTGGTCTATATAGCCCGGTTTCTTCCCTTTGTTCTGTGTCGATTCATTTTGTTTTTACTGTTTGGACTATTTGGCCTGTGTTTGGTTTCCGTGCTCCGGTCTTTCCTTGTATGTTTCCCGTGCCCCTGTTTCCGGACCTGGACTTGCCTGCCGAACCTGCCAGTGCCCGTGTTACCTGAAGGTAGGTTCCTTTGTACTAACAGCTCCATGTCTGTCTGTGCTCTCTGCATTTGGGTCTTTTCCCTGCTGCCTGAACTCAACGTGACAATAGCATCAATGGCATGTCAAGAAACAGCCGAAATTCAACCAAATATCTCCAGATACAAAAGAACATGTTTAGGTTTGGGAATCCCTCCCACTGCGTCCTGTCGGCAGACTAACTGTATTATTAATGTAAAGAACATTGTTTATCATTTACATCTTTTGTCCTAATAATTAAACCGTATGCAAATCATTCATAGATGAATAGTTGTAGACAATGTTAATTAGAATTGTAAATCATCCTTTATGGTTGAAATACTTTGAATATTTATCCCTGTAATTGGTTATACTCCTGTAATTTGATTAATACGTTAAAGAAAGTTTCCCAATCTCCATCTGACCTTTTTTTTTCTCTTACAGTTCATCATATTTTCTTCTTTCTTCTTTCTTCTCTTCTTCTTCTTGCGTGTGTGTGTGTAGAAATTAACCTACATGCTGCCTAACGTTCATTCAAAGGTTGGCAGACAAAGAGAAACGGTGAGAGAGACGTTGCTAATCTGATTGTTGTGACCCGGCTGCTCTTTGCTGGCCTGTAATGGATCATTTCCGCGCCCACAATGGCCACGAAAGAGAAATTAGACTCGCAGAATGGAGGCATTTTAACGCCACAATCTGCATGATGAACTTTAAGCTGGTGAACCTCCGACTGTGACTTTCTCTCTGCTGCTTTTCCCTCTCGCCCGTCACAGGCTGCAGCCGGCTGATAGCAGGCCTTCAGCCAGCGAGGACGGAGCTGTGATGTTTCTATCCGCAGACAGACGAAAGAATGAACTTCCAACTCTGTCTCTGAGCCTCTGAAGCCATCCTCCTCCTCCTCCTCCTTCTCCTCACCACTCTGCCCTCTCACCTCCTCATCCCTCCTCCTGTCAGCCCTTCCCTTTGTCTCATTCTGTCTTCTCGCTTCACTCTGACTCCTTCCTGCTTTTATACAAACTGTTGTCACTCCCAGAATGTCTTTAATTCCTCTATCGTCCCCTTTAACTTTCTCATTGTGTGTTTCTGGAGCTGCGAAATACTTCCATGAGTCCCATTAATCATTTCAGAGTCAGGTTCGGGTATTTGAGTTTTTAGGACTGGGCTTGTGGGTGGCGTTTCGACTTGTTTCTCCTCAGTGGGCGTACATCCAGACGCTCCTGTTGAAGCTGTTTGTCTGATCATTGGCTCATTTTTTGGCATTTTGGTCTCAATAAAGTTGTAAATGCCTTAACATTAGAACATATAAATAGGAATAAATGTAAGAAAACAAATGTCTGTGATCCAAAGGTTGTTTTTTTAATAGGCTATTAGGTACACAAATGTTCCAATGCGCTAAAGCTGGTTTCTGCTCGTTAGACTGTCACATTCAAACAGCCTTTATCATTCATCATGTTCTGGTGGAGTGAACTGCTGGAAAGATGGGAATTAAATAGGAGGAGAAGGGATTTTTAATGAGGAAAGGAAAGGACTGAGGAGGAGGAGGAAAGTGGGTTAGAAGAGCTGATGTGAGAAAGTGGACGTCAAAGAGGAAGAGAGACAGAAAGTTGATGGCGGAGGAAGCCGGAGAAAGGCTGTCGAGGTGAAGGAGGGGAAAAGTTTTGCTTTTCCCTTTTATGTAGCTCCCCAGAGGATATCCATTTATCTCTCTTCCCCTCGCTCGCTCTCCTCTCGGCATCAAATAGAGATTCCCTGGTGATGTCTCCACCTCCCGGTTCTCTCCAAGTCATTTGGCATCTATTTCAAGCCTTAGGAGATGCTGGAAAACCCACAACGTTCACGTCAGCCTGAGTTGAGACTGAGTTTCTGGCTGTTTTCTTCACTTTCTCACCTCCTGTTTACACACAATCCAATCAAATCTGCAAACATTTGCAGCATTACGCACTCTTTCTTTCTCTGTTGTGGATGTGGAGTCAGAAACAGGCTGCGCTCAGTGAAACAAACCTCCTCCGGCATCATGACTCACCTGTACATCATGACATACAGAACAAAGGGCAACACTTCACTAAGGAAGGAATCAGGAACGACCTGATTAACGAATCGTTAATGAGTAGGACTATATAGTAGACGATGAGTAGACTAGAGAACAGACTGGGAGATGGTATGTACCCCCAAGAAAAGTGGTACATCATACCGAGTGTAGTGTTTGTTACTCGATTGTTACATGATTATATTACGTTATGGAAGTTTTGAAGTCCCCTTAACTCATTGTTGCACTAGAAGGATGTTTTCACGCTCATTTGGAAAGACAAGAGGACAGTCTCTATGTGCTGACTGAAAATCAGACTTTAATGGGTGGGGCCTATGAGCATGATTTGTGACATCATCAATAGTTCAGAAGCAGCCTGTCCTGTCCAGGTCTTGCTTCCAGCAGGAAAACCTTCGAAATGAACAGAATTTGCATATTCATCTGGGTTTGTACAAAGTTTGGAAAATGCTTAATTTTAACCATTATGTTTTTAAGGTTAGGAATATTCTTGAACTGGAATATACTCTTTGAAAAATGTTTCAACATAATCCGTTGCATCATCTCCACAATCACTCATGTAAACCAGAAATATTGTAATATTTGAAACGATCCCGTCATATTTGCTCGTCTCCTGGCATTTATAGCAGCAAAGGCTTCGAGAGTCTGGGAATTTTTGGTTCAGGTACCTTTTTAAAGGTGCTTGAAAAGTGCTTGTTGTTTTATTTTTACTCTTTGAAAGCAGTACAAATTCTGATTCATAGATTCTGGAATTTTTAATGAGCAAGAAGGAGTAGATGCCTTTTTAAGGAAAGTGCCTGGAGGGGATCGTTAATCGTTCTGCACACCGGACTCTTCTGTCTGCATTCTCAAGTAACTCCTCCAGTTCTCTCCTTAACTCTTTCTCTGTGCAAATAACAAAGAATCTTGAATCTTTAAACCTTGTATCCATCCATTGACACCTGCCTGCTCATTCCAATATATTCCCTATTCTAGGGATCTAATCCCTGCAGGGCCTTTCTTTGTGAGCAGAAAGCTTCAACAAATCCCTGGTACAGATCCAATTTAATGACTGGCTTTCCCGAGAGTTATAGAAGTGTTTCCCGCTCCTCTAATGACGATGATATGGTTCAAAGAAAAGACAACCGATGCTGTTGTTGTTGCCGCCCACATTGTCTTTGTTAAATTGAGACAAATCTAGTCACGCTGTCTTCTCCAGTTGAAAACAATCACGCTAGCTGCACTCCTGTTTGCCAAATGGAATCCAAAGTGGAAATGTGTGTTTTTCTAAATGCCACAAGAGCTGAATGTCTCACCAGAGGACGATAAAACAGATCTCGCACGCAAATAAAACCGACACATGCTGCTAAAGTAAATGAGCAGTTTCACAAGGGTCATTTGCGTCTGGTCTCATCTCAATTTAGGAGGCTCACACTAACTCTGCTGGTAATGTTGTTGATTGTTACATTCTCTCTGGGATTTATTCTGTGTGAATGTTAAGTCGGTAAATGCAAAACAAATGCATTGTGGGTGAAGATATAAACCACATCAGAGACTGAAAACAGCCGACCGAGGACGAGCAGGATCTGATTTGGACAGTCGGGGGACAGATGAATCGCAGCAACACTGAGGTATCCTGCAGCGTCTCTCTGCCTGACCTTCGCTGCCGCGGGTCAGTGGACGAGGTTGTTTTGTGGTCACAGGGAGGAGAAAATAAAAACAAGAGTTTGGAAACTTGAAGAGAAGCTCTGCGGCCGAGTGTCAGAGACACTAATTGGTTTTGCTGCCTGAGGTGGAGAACGGAGCGAGCGGTCTGCTGGATCCACGGCTGCAGCTGCAGGTGATTGACAGTTTAGACTGAGATGTTACTGCAAAAACCTTTTTAAATGGCATTTTTTTTAACACAGTAAGACTCACAAAATATATTCTATTGACTTCCATTGTCTCGAAATTACACCAAAACTATCTGTATGTCCAGAAACAACACAAGGAAAGTGATACATTTTGTAATTTCCGTGGACCGAGTGTTTGAAGTGAGCCAATGTAACTTTTGCTGAACAACTGAAGTGGTAATTGCAGTAAACTGGCACATGGAACCTCACCCCATTTCCCAGGATTCCCTTGAGTCAGTCGCTTTGGTGATGTCATCATTAAGTGACCTGTGTGAGGACAAAAGAGAAGGCTTAGATTTATGTTTCTAGGTTATTAAGATATTCTTTTCTGTTGATTGCCAGCATGATAGAGGAAGATGACATGAAGGATCTAATGCAACATGCAAGAATAAGAAAGTATCACATAAACATGAAGTTTGTAATTGTAAAAAAAAAGTTGAATATGTGCTGACCGGATGTAAACATTTTCTTTTGTAAAAGGTTGAACGTAGAATGAGACGTAGGGCTGGGGGAGCAGACATTGTAACTATGGGTTTGTAGCCTGCAGTGAAGAAGAAGACGACGAACACCTGGCTGACAGGACCAAAATCAAAAAATCTACAAATGCTGCTCAGGTAAAGTGTTTTTCCTTCTCTTTGTACTATGGAGAGGAAACCATTCAAGTGTTTATGTGTCTGACTGTGAATTGAACATGGCTGCAGCTTATTACTTACAAATGTGGCCTTTTCATTTTGTTTGGGAACGCATGTCGCAATCTAATCCAAAAGGAGCTTCTTGCATCAAACACAGTTTTGATTTGGTTTTTTTTTTATGTTTTTTTTTTCTTTATGTCTTCACATCCTAACCTTCACATCCAAAGAGTATTTCTGAGAAACGCACGAAAGCCAGGTGAGTTTCCCTCCTCTCAGACAGTTTGAACCTGAGTTTGGGCTTCTAGAAATGTCTTCATCCTTGATTTTTGGGGTTTGAAAGAGGGCTTGAGGGCCATGATTTATTTGGTGACTGTAGATGTTTTGTAGCTGGTCTGAGGTCACGTTCCATCATGTTTGGCCTAGAGAGCGGCTTTCTGTCAGCTGAGGGGTCTGCTGACAGCTGAAACGCTGTCAGGTCTTTAATTTTTCTCTTTCTTTCCTTCCACTGGAGAGGTCAGAGGGTGAAAAACAGAAGGCAGACTTCTTGAGAGGATGATTTTCTTTTTTTTTTTCCTCCATCTCTGGACCATTCATGTAGCTTTTATTTTGAAGCTGGCATCTTTCTGATTGTTCAGATGAATAACCTCCATGTCAGGCTGTGTCTTTGCTGTTTACATCACTTTTAAAGTACTTGTTTCCTAGAATCCAGTAAGCTAAAAATTATTTTTCAGTTGGATGGCAGCAGGTGTCAGTGCTGCTTAGTGAAGTAAATATTACTTTAATTCCACAGCTGCTGCAGGAATCTTTCTTCCTCTCTTGTCTCCTCTCACCTCAGGCGGCGATGTACAGCTCACGGTACAACAACTCAAACTTTGCTCTCTAGTCAGACGGGATAACACAGTGATTGCTTCAATAACTCAATACTGCACTAGTTCACTGCTCGTTGAAACGGGGAATGATGGGATATTTCATTCATTGCGACGTCATAATTGACAACTGTGCTCGCGATTGGTTCGGGCGGGTGTATGGGCGGGACCTCGTTACTGTGGCTCCAAATGGCGTCGCAGCACAAGATGGCAGCGCCCGTATCCGGGTTATTTTTCGCTGCATTTTCGTACAGTGGGAGGACGTGGAGACATCTTTAGAGAGAGTCTTTAGAGACGCACAGATTTAAATACCACTGTTATTACAGTTACTTTAATATGTCAATGCCAGCCATGTGCAGATGTTTGTCAGCAACAGAAGCTGTATTAGTGGCTTACATTGGTCTAACATACGCATTCATTCCATTATAGCCTGAAAACCATATTAGTGACGTTTAGCAGGGAGATACGGGAATGTTGTCGCTGTCTTTGCGTTTGTGCTCCAAATGCAAAAGAGAGAAACTCAGCTTCTGAATGCCACAGATGTTGGTGTCTTAATGCAGTTAGCGCTGTCAGGTTCGTCATCGCCGATCCTCCCAGGTGAGAATAATGCTGGTGATTCAAAGCCCCCCGTGTGGTGGCAGGAGTACCCACCTGAGATATTAAAACACTCCGACAGTCGCTGCATCACTAGACCAAAGCTCCATCTGCAAAAATAAACGATCTCTTTAATTAGCTTTTTCTAATTTAACTCCTGCGTTTGGGGCAGCGTAAGACTCCCAGTGGAGCTGTGAAGTGAGACGACCTGCTCATCCCACAAGTATTTTTATGACTGTAAATTCCCATTTGAAAGTTTTCTGTTAATGACCCCTTCAACATAATCTCCTCCTTGACAATCATGCACATGCTCATGTTACGGCCAGGAGTTTGACTATTCTTTTAAACTTTGTTTTCAAGAAGTCACGTTTTCAGTTTGGTGTTCGATGGCTCTTATCGAACCCCCCGCTACACTGCAATACCCATGAGCCTCAGCAGCCATTGCTATGCAGCAGAAGCCAGTCTAATCAAAGTCAACATGTTTAATCTGCTGAATGTTTTGTCAAATTTCAATAAAAAGGCAAACAAAACAGAAATTTTAAACTGGATCGTTCTTACAGAAATGTACGTATTTGACGTCTCGCCTTGTTTCTATGTAAGAAGGCAAAACCGATTTTTTCCAGTGAAGTTTCCTCATCGAGTTTCAACGAGTTTCGTTCCCCATGTTAGCTTTTGAAATGTCATACAGAAAATGACACGATGTGCAACATAACTAGTCCCACTTGACATATCTGTTTGTTTCTACATATCTGGTTCATTTGTTTGTTCTCCTCCTCGCGATAACTCCTTGTAGTCTTCCTCTTCCACTACCTGTGTTTTTGTGGGGGTCTTGTCCCCTCTTTCTGCATGACAAGATTCTTTAACATGTGTATTAAACTTTACAGAAGGGGGTTGCCTGATATCCCACAGTAAATACTCATTATTTGATCAGAAGCAGCTTTTTCAGCCACAAAACCAACCTTTGATTCTTCCAGAGTTCCTTACAGGTCAGTCTCCCTTCTCTTGTTTAGTCCCTCCTTCTGCAAAATGCAACTGACACGACCCATTTGTCTACCCTTGTGGCTCCCTTTGATAACATTTGCAGGGAAATAAGCAGTTTGCTGCAACACTTTTTCACAGGATTCACATTTAAAAGACACTTTTAATCATTTTAAAGCATGAAATCTTCCACACGTCTCCTTTTTCGCTTCTATATTCACAGTTCTGGTTCAAGGATATTTTTAGACGGGCCGTCAAGGACAATCCTGCGACTGTGGCCGAGAAGATAAACCTCGGCAAACGTCTATTTTGTTATGCAAAAATACTTTTACTATGTCCTTGGTGAGGACAAAGACGAACCGTCGCTGACAGCAGTGCATGCGGGGTAAAATCACTGTCCTGTAGTCTATGTGTCACTGCACCATGTTCGAACAGTATTTCTTCCACTTTCTCCGATGCTCCTGGAGAGAAGACGAGCATCATCTTGATGATAGTGGATGTTTTTGTTGTTGTGGTGGCGTTGGGTACAAGGCAGTCTGCTGCTGCTTTTACTGTCCCGCTGCAATCGTTGCAAAATAGATTTTAGTCTCTGCTGAACGACAACGCAAAGGCAAACCAGACAGGTTGATTAGCTTCCCACGAAAGGCAGACAGGCTCCCAGATCTCATGCCGTCCAAAACAGAAAGGACCATTACGCCGAGAGGCCTGCAAGTCTCCCGTTGGCAGAGAGGAGAGCGCTGCTGCAGCGCGGGGATTATTCAGGGAGGTGGATGGAAATAAACAGGTTTAATACAGACTGGGCTGTGAAACAATGATCCATATATACAGTAAACGAAATGTCTGGAGGGCTGGGAGGGTCTGATAAATACATACACACACACACACACACATATATATATATATATATATATATATATATATATATATATAGAATTTCAGCATGCGTCTCCTCTACCAAGGTCTCCACCCAGACCACACAGCCCCGGATCCTCTGGGAGCCTGGCCCCGGGCCGCTCTGACCAGCTGGTCGGCCGGCCGCAGACCTGCGTCAGGGGTCAGAGTTGAAGTGGGAGCAGTATTCCTGGCAGCTAAGGCGGTGTTGACTGGCAAGGAGGACACACCAATAGGCCAGGCTCCAACCCTCACCCCTCAGGGACTGTTGGCTCCATTGGACATCAATGAATGCACATCGTCTGCATGAGCTCATGTGCATTTCTCTGGGTGTCACTTATTGGAGAGAACATGACTTGATTACAAGACATAAATAAATTAATCTTTAGATTTTAACATCGATAAATACAATATGTTGATGCATTTTAGCATAACCTTATAATTAGAGCTCTGAAATAATTCACTCTTCTGCAGCAGTCATAAGAGAACAAGGATATGAAATCTAATCCTTAACCTTACCAGTTCTGTTACACACACCTTACAAAAAGAAAATACAGAAAAAAAAAGAAATATCAGGTTGTCAACACTACAACCTCTGCAGTGATGATTTATTGTACGTCCACCAAACCATTTGCAGGGTGTAACTTCTGATTGTCACATTTTAAAGTTGCACTTTTCTCCCCCGTCAAAGCGCTATTTGATGTTTTTTACTTCAATTTCCGAGCATTCAAGATGGACTTCAGGTGTCCCCTAAAAAAACGTAACATAAAAAAAAACACTGATTCACTCATTGCAGGGAACCTGCCACCTCTTTCTCTTTACAAAAGAGTGTGCTGTGCAGGCGCTGAAGTGAAAGTGGTTGTCGTGGTACAGTCTGAGCCGACTCCAACTCCAACTTTTCTCCAGTCATCAACTCCTCTGTGACATCAAACTGTATAGTCCGTGAGTAGTGTGGTCATTCTCAGATATACTTCCAAATATTTCTTAACTACTCATTTATAACATGCACATATTCTATATGAGTAATGTCTAGTAGTCTTTAATTGTGACCACTGGAACACTATAAACTGTTGTCCAAACAATCATCTAGGTACTTTTCCACTGAAATTGGTAATTAGCAAACCAAAGTGATTTTGTTTTGATAAAGTAACTCTATGCAACTCACAGTAGCTTTGCAAATTCAGTGCAGTTTGTAGTATAGTTTATACTGCAGTACAAACTGCACACTGTATTTTTTTAACTCCAAACATCCATTAGACTATTAGTTTAAACATTCTACCTACATGTCTGCAGTCCGTGGATGCTGGTGAAGGCGATCTACTGGACCAATTCCAAAACCTTTGTACGCATTAATCATTTAGACCCCAAAATATGTAAAAATAAGGCCCAGGTTTAAAAATACCGGGATTGCCCTTTAAAAAGGGCTGAATACTTTGTCCTTATCTTCTTTCTCCTAGGTTATCGTTTGTGCTGAATATTTAAAACTTAGCTTGAGGGCTCATGCAGTGCTTCTTTGGCGCTTCACTTGAGGGTGCTGATTAATCATAACGTACGGAACACTAGATGGGCTGCAATTAGTTCCGCTTCTAAGATTACTATTATTGTTGCAGGTAGGAACCAAAAAAATGGAAACTGAAGTGACAATGGGAGGCAGTTATAACACACATACGATGCTTTATGTTATTGCCCTGCAGTAGCACTTTGTAGAACTCTGTTTTTAAAAGGTGCTATATAAATAAAGTTATTATTATTATTATTATATTTATCAAAAGATCTTTTTATTTTCTTTCTGGCTGTCGAATGTCTTCTGAATGTTGAACGGATAAGGTTATCAATGAGCTGTGAATGTGTTGCATGTTGTGTGATGTTAAAGTTTTTAACACCGAAACGAGCGCAGCCTATATCCAGTTATTCCAATGCATCGAGATTTATTGACATCGCTGTGGCACAGCCTTGAGAAGACCCCCGTAAAAATGATGTGATGTTTGATGTTTTCTATCATGACGAACACACTGCATATCTATGCACTTTAATGCTCAGCCAGGAATAATGTCACAGTAAATCCCACAAGATAGTGTGCCATCACACATTCAAAAACTGACTATGATATGTAAATATTTAAGTGATTAAAGGGTGACTCCGATGGAATTTCCTTAAAGAAAATTAAATCATATAACACGTTTAAAAGAAATCATTTTCACAAATCCTCTAAGTGGGAGCACACACAGAACACACACATTTGATTAAAAGCCCAGTCCATATTCAAATGAGCTCATTATGGCGCCTCAGTCACGTACAGCCTTTGCATACCACATATTATAATAGGCGGATGCTAAAGTTGGGATGTAAATCTCATTATTGTACGGTATTCGAGAATATATCAGTCTTCCTTTCCCGTTTGCAGAAATCATACTCGCGGAAGCACCCTGGGAAGGCCTGATCATGTAAATCGCTGAGTGTTTTTAGTATGTACATATTTTAACATGTTAATCTATCTGACAGACCAAACATAATGCTGACAAGGCCCCTCTCCCACTGGTGCTCTGTAGGCCAAGCCTGATGGCATGTACGCTTTGCTCTGTCAAAGACGAAACATAAATAAATCATTTAATTAGTTCATATTCAAGCCAAGCCTTGTCTATTTTACACAACATGTCTAAACGCTTACAAATCTGCATTGCACCTCCCCTCCCCCTCTTTCTGTCTCATTTCTGTTTTGTCAGTGCTCCAGCTGCTATAGGTGGCAAAACTCTGTACAAAAACTTTAACAAATGTGTCTTTATTCTGCTTCTCTGATCACAGTGGCGCTCCCAGGGGAGCCAAAGTAGTTTCTGGCTAAACAACACTTTTTTTTTGAGCTTCTCACTTCCAGCCTCGGAAAGTGTTCCATCGGCACTGGTTGTCAGGTAACTGTGCCGACACATCTGCGGCTGGTTTAGGAGCAGCGCAGCTGTGACCCCTGGTTTGATGTGCAAAAAGAAAACTAAAATGGCATTCGCCATCTGCAGGCGAGTGAGGAGAGGGGGGAAAAGGGGAGAGGGTGGAGGAGTGGAAGAGAGAGAGAGAGAGAGAATTTAGAAACCGCTGCCATTTGTTCTCCGTGTCTCTAGCTGCAATGGGAGGGAAAACACTGTATTTGTTTTGCACTCATGCACTGGCTGCCTCCACTGTCTTCATTGGAATGGAAGCTTAGACAAGATAAACAAAATCCTGTGGCTGTTTCACTGATATTGAATGGCAGATCTTGTATTTGTTTTCTTTCATTGGGATATTGGGAACACTTTTTAACATATACATTTTATTTAAAACAGTCTACTGTATCACAATTCACTTGTCAGATTGTCAGATTCCAATTCATTATAAATTGAGTGAGTACAGATTGTTTCCCCCCTCGCTTGATAACACAATCTATGACATTTTTGCTTCTCCAGATTAGGGAGACATTTTTTATTGCTCGCATGATGTATGAGATGTTGAACAAACAGAGAAATGACACATGTCCGTGGGTTTTAATGGGGATTTTCCTTGTTTAAACTGTTATCTCCAGTGGAATGTTTCTAAAGCATGTGAACCCACTGCACTAAACTTACAAAATGTCTGCATTTGTTTTGGATTCAAAATGACGCCACAGAGCAGAGACGGGGTCTGAGCCGCCGTCCCTTTGGATGTACCGGCCTCCTCTGTGTTTGCATTTAGCCGCATGAGAGTGGATCTGGAGTTGCCTGACAGGTAGGCTCATGAGAGTCTTGGTGGTACTGCCTCTTGCATAGCAGTGGGATTAACATAGTGGCAGAAACATGTGCGTGAGAGTGTGTGTCTGTGTTTTAGGTGGAAGGGAGGACAGAGGGTGGGGATTGGGGTTTGAGCAGAGACCAGGCACCCTGTGGTGCTGGCGTCTGACTGGTACTGAGTTTCTAACACACACACACACACACACACACACACACACACACACACAAGGTGAAAGCTATATACAAGCCCAAGTCGTTATCTCTCCCCAGTGTTGGTCAACAGCAGACAGCCATGTGTTCAGGCTCCACATATTTCAGTATAAATTATGTGTAGAACACAAATCCAGATTTGGGGGAATACAGTTAAAGCTCATTTGTCCAAACCACAATTTTCAACCTGGGTAGCTAATGACCAGCTGAACTGCTTCTGCAGATGTGCAAAAATAACATTATATTGACAGCATATGTTGGAAAGTCCTGTATTTCAGCTCTAAATCTGTAAGGACTTTATAATGGCTTTGGATGCACATGAAGTTATTTTTAACAAAGTAAGTTCTGCGACTGCAGTGGTATACATACTGGTGGATGTACTGTATATCCACCATTGCAGTATATATATATGTTGTTAGCTCTCGCTTGTGTTCTTATTAGCCAAAACGTTGATGATCAAAATGAAGTATGTATATTTTATTCATTCTTCTGCAGTGGCAGTGTCCCTCACATTAGTGTTCTTTTTGGTACCAAATGACAATATAGATGCTGGTGATTTGATTCGTTAAATATCTGTGTGGGCAGGAACCAAAACTAGTTTGCCATGTCAATCTAGGCTGCTGAGCCGCTGACCACCGACGTCGTTGTCGCTTGTTCCCATCTGTGATTTGACCGCTGCCTACATTACCACGCTGTCCTGTACTTCTGTGTGCTTGGTCATAATTTGTGAGTGCTGTGGTTGCAGGACTTGTCATCGCTGTGAGTTCTGACAGTCTGGTCATTTTCCGTCACCACAACTGTTCCAATGAAAGGGAGACAGCTAATGCTAGCTAGACCCCCCTCCTCTGCATCATGTGGGAGGAGCACAGCACTGGAGTGTGTGAGAGCTGCCGATGACTCACCGTGTGTAGGAATGATGTGATCAAACTTTAGCAAGCTAGGCTAGCTAGCTTCCACTTTGTGAGTGAAGTTCAAACTTAACAGCACAATGGGTCCTCACATGCTCAACTCCCATCTGCCTTTAGAGTGTGATGGGTGCCGAGTCCAAAAAGTCACGCCTGCACTCGGGAATAAGTATGGAAGGCTTTTAATGTTGCACGGCTGCAAAAGGGAATGGATGCGTTTCAGGCCTAGGCTTTGCTCAGCGACAGCGGTACATAACCATCGCTACGTGGACATGGACGATCATAACGTCTTGTATCAAAGTCAGAGGTGCGAATCAGAGCTGTAGCGAATTTTAAACACTTCGATGTTGCAGTTTCAGCAAAACACGGCGCTGTACTTAGTAGCTAAATTCATCCAAAATTGACCCAGAATTTAAAAGTGAGTTAACGCTTTTGATTGTGTTACCAGTGTTCTCAACTGGTGTAAAATTTAGCCTCGTCCCACCTTTAGCCGCGCACATCACACAATTTTACGCTTGGTGACTGGCTGGTTCCTCGGAGTGGGAGTTAACCTCTTCTTTTCCCCCAGACGCAATCTTGTAGTTTTCAATTTTTAACAAAGAACCAGTTATTTCTAACACAGCAGTTCATCTTTTGTACAGATGATTCAACCAGGAGCTTCACACCCATTCATGCTGTAAATGTCATCCCAGTGTTGAAGAGGCTTGAAGCTTAGATGCTGCTTCTACAAGGTTATACCTCTTTCATCTTTTAAAAAGACTGGCTACAGTATTATTAGTTTATATTTTCTTACACAAAAAGTAAGGCGATTTCTTCAAATTTCTGTCTGACTCTTTTATATATGCTCTAACACACTCTGCTGACGGTAGTAAAAACCAAAATCACCCTTTGTAAGTACAGAAACACACACACACACACACAGACCAAGGCTCGCCATTTCTCCAAGCATCATAAAGAAATACACACCTTAAAAGTTTTATGAACACGACATTCAAATGTGTTCTACAGAAGTCTCTCCGCGCTGTGGTTGAGTCATGGTATTGTCCCGGCTGAGCAACTGTTGTGACAGTTTGCGTGGGTGTTGACATTAGGAAATGAAGCTCCGTGACTCGACATTAAATATTCAGCACCAAGAGCAGGAAGGAACATCCGATGAACATTTGAGTCATCATGACTCCTTGTTTGTCAGCTAAGAGGAGGAGGCGTAGATTAAAGCTGTTGAACGCGAGGATAACATTACGTGTTCTATTGATATCCAGTTGTTAGTCCTGTTTGTATGTTCTATTGTATTCTATTCCCCTCTGACCCCTCCAATCAAGGAACCACTTTTATCTGAAGGACTCCCGAACTGAATGTGCTAAATTAGCTGCCATGTCTGACAGCAGTATTCATAACATCCTCATAGACACTTTGATCACAGGTTCGGTTCCTTCTAATAATGTGTTGATCGCTAACTGAACCTTTCACACATGCCTGCATGCTTGGTATACAGAATCAGCACATTGTGACTAAATGGGAAAGTATACTTAATGAGATGGGACTGACCTGAAGTCAGTGTTGGCACTTGCCCAGTGGCGACGCAACAGTATAGGAGGCGTTTGACTCCTCTGTCTTGGACTGGGATTAAAGGTAGCCCATTAATAGAGAAAGGCTCAGGCCAGCCTCCCTGCCAAAGCTTCCCAGTTTCCACAGCGAGGGCAGGGCACGGAAGTCTCCACTCTGAGGATAAGGCAGTTAATTAACAAAACTGTCCGAATTCCAGATTCCCTTCAGCCAGACCACACCACACGCTGCTACTTCTCCAAGTTTAATAGACAATGACCGCTGAACATCTACGCGAATCTGGGAGGTCACGCTATGAATCGCACAGAGAAAGAGGTGAAATGTGCATCTTTTTACAGCTTTGGCAGTGAACAACAGGAAACCTTTGTATTGTTACACGCGTGCTCCCGATAGCAGTGACCTTCAGGGCTTACCCCTTTGTAATTATTTTCAGGGTCATAACTGGCTCGATCAGATCCCAGCAAGTATTCAGCAAAAGACAGTGATAAGATGCGATGCCATGGAAACAGATGGAGAGATAGTTGCCTAAATGTGTGTTCAGAGTAGAAGAACATGAAGCAAGTCTTTACCTTGTATTTCTTGTGAAAATTTGACCACTGGATTGTTTTCACCCCACATGCTTATTTGCCCCACACAGCCAATTGTTTTCGAAGTGTCCCGAGTTCTTGTCTTGGTAAGTTCACAGATTTGGAATCACAAAGTCAAGCCCTTTCTTGCAAACGTGTCTTCACCTCAATGTGGGCAAACTCGCATCGTTGCATTGCCTTTAAATAGAATTCTAAAATTCACTTCACACAGAATCGAGTCAGAACACACCTTAAGATGTCACTGTTTCGCCCTCGTCCAATTACCTGACCTCAAGGTACATAATATTCTCATTGATGAGTATCCAGGATAAAAGATTAATTCTGCACTGATTTAATACTGGCCTGAATATAAGATCTGGACATTACACTTTTAAATTGTGCCCCCATTCATTCCAATGAAAGTTTCTCACTGGCCGCATTCTCCAGTACGTTTTTCAGGCTTTCACTTGCAATACCACATGTGGCCACTATGGCAAAATCTCCTCAGAGCCCAGCACTGTTCCAGAGGATTAAGATAGTGTGGCAAATTGTTTGTAGTCTCTATGTTGCTGACGCGTTTCTTCAAGTATGTTTATAGTGTGTCTTTTGGAGTAAATAAGCCCTGAAAGTGCTTAAGAAGCCTCATTCCTGATAGCTTGTGTAAGGGGTTTTGCTGACATTGTCTCCTGATGTCTGTCTGCTGCAGAGGTAGGCCGATGTCCAGCAGCCAAGAATTACCCATGTCACACAATTACATAATGAAGAGCTCAAAAAGGCCGTCTGCAAAATGGCAACTGCCAGAGAAAACCATCCTGGCCACTTCCAGTTTGACAGGAGAGTGTGAGTATGTGACTGATGAATAAGTGGAATAGTTGAAAACACTTGACAACATACTTCGACAAGCTACACAAAATGTGTCGTTTACATTCTGCCTATAGGGAAGTAATTTCATGCCTCAGAGGTCTGGACTCGACATTTATCACTTGGGATTTTATTGCCGGCAGAACTATCCTTACTCTTGTGTTCAAAAAGTCCCTTCTCAAAAACAGGTGTCGGAAAACGGGGTCGTCTTATAATTAGGGTTATCATATATTCAGGTCAATACGGTAAATACATTCAAAGCTTTAAGGCCAGAGGAACCCCCTTGGTGGATTAGGACACATGCTGCCCACTGCAGTACCAAGGTGAGAAAGCTCACCTCTGGTGAAGGGTGATAACTCATGAATTCCTGTGATTACCGTTAGCTAAAGACACAGCATCAAATTAACCTACTGAATAGTTTGAGATTTTCATGATCTTGAACGGCAACTGCTGATGAATATCTATACTGAAGATATTTATAATTTTTTAAAGCACACTTTCATCATACAATATATGTATGTTGTTTAGACATAGATATGAGCTCAGAGAAATGGAGACTTATTTAATTTAAATTGACCTCGAGGTGAAAGCAAGAATGAACTTTCGGCCTCAATTAAAATCTATTCAAATAGACGAATCCGTGCTAAAACACAAAAACCTCATGAATCTTGCTCAAATCCCTTGTATTATATGATTAATGGTATACTTTTTGAATTCATAGTGATAACAGTTGAATGTAGATGTGGCATAATTGCGGTAAAATGTTGACAGCTGCAACGAATCAAAGCTACACTAGAAAATGTTTCAGTTTGCTAAAACAGCAGTGAACATAACGTAGTGTCATCTGTTCAAAGGAGACTTTAAAGTTCCTTATTTGCACTGATATTGTCTTGATTTGCACCATTGCTTCAAAATGTCAAAAACAAATCTTAAAACATGATATTTATAGAACCAGAGCCCTTTCAATTGCAGCCAGTCTTGGCACGAAAACCCCATTTTCCCTCTCACAGTCAAGGTCCCATTAATTGTCCAGCATTGACAGTAAACTCTCTTCAAAAAGGTTAAATCCCCCACACACCATAACAGACAGCTACACACTCCTACACTAGCGAGGTGGTGTAGCTGGGAAAATATTTTTAGCATGCTAACATCTGTGACGGGACAAGAAAGGTTTAAGTATCTTAAAGTTTTCTTCAGAAAACAACGTTGAATTTGAACTCCTCATTGGCATTGGTGTATTCAGTTGTGAAGAGAATTGCGCGGAACGTTGATAATCATGATACAGCCTTGCTGAAGGCCCTGAACAATGAATGGGATGTAGATATTGATCTATTGGCTTATTGATTATCTTTGAAATCTCCTGTTCAGCATCTGGTAACTCTTCTTCTCTTGCAGACTGGAGGGCTTTTCGTGAAAAAACCCTCTCAAGATTTTGATTATGAATCATGGATGTAGCATTTGACCCACTGTCGTGATCCATCGTCACCTTTGAATGTATTTAGTGGAATCGTCACCCTTGCTGAGTGATTAGTCCCACGCTTGAAGACTGCTGGGTGGGGGGGGGGGGGGGGGCGCGGGCGGGCGGCGGCGCGGGGCGG